>JAMWET010001883.1:172500-181978 GCA_024036415.1 Prochilodus magdalenae | reverse complement strand
GTGGACTTACCTCTAATTAAGTTGTTGACTTACGTTGTGGCTACCAGGTTCTCGTCCCTGCAAGAAAGAAAGGTCTACACAACGTGCGTGCATGAACAGGTACCAAAACCCATCAATGTGGCATAAACACACTCATGGAAATGTTCAGTGGTCCAGCGACTCACACCGGCCTAGACTACTGGTAGACTTCCTACTCACTAGTCCGAGATTTTAGACCTGACTTTTAATCTGCGCAATCCTTAATCTTAATCTGTGCAGTAAAACATAATTTCTACTTTCAGGCTTCGTAAAGACCACTGACCTCACATACCAAGAAAAATCTACTTTCTATTTTAACTAGTAGACTTTACACCCCCTGACCCTACCTCACGTCGCTCGCGCTGCACGCGCTTGTAACCCACGGGCTGCTCTACACTCAGGCTCCGCGTAACCGGAGGCTGCGATGGCGCGCGGCTCACGCTGGACACCCCGGACACGCTGGACACATCGCTGGCGGAGTCCTCGGAGTCCCTCAGCCTCCTGGTGCCCCTCCTCACCGAGTCCGGGCTGAACGACTCGAAATTCAGAGTCTTGTTCTCAAACGCGCCCTCGATGTTACAGAACATCCCCCCGAACTTCACCCGCGGCTTGGGGCTGTCTGTGCCCAGTTTGGAGAGCAGAGAGCACTGGTCATCTTCCCGCGGCAGGAGCCTCCTCTCAGCCATGGCTTTCAGATCAGGTTCTGGTTTGGAAGTTGGTAGAAGGAAAGGAGGAGAGAAGGAGCGCAGGCGAGGCGGAGGGAGCTGTCCACCGGGGCGTGGTGCTGGAATCACGACCTCTTAAATCCCTCGGGGGATAAAACCCAACACACTCACAGCGCTGCGGAGTACTAGACAGAGTCTTCACTGTTCACGCGTTTATGGGGTCATCAGAACTCAGACAGCCCCTCTTCGTCACAGTCCTCTAAGCGTGGACACGCAGTGTGATACGCGCAGGACAATACGAGGCACGGGCGCGCTCACCGAGCTCAAATCCAGGTCAGAAAGTGAAGTGCATCGCTGAGGAGACGATGTTTCGCCCCGAGCACGACCAGGCTCTCGCGACTGAGACGATCCAGATCAGCCTTAACCCATAGCACGTGGTGTGTATATGATGGTGGAGCGAGAACACCAGGAGACCAAACCAACCAAGACTAGAATTGATAGTATGGTTGCACGTGCATATGTTGGGTATTCCAATTGCCTATTACCTCATTTCTGGGAAAGTTGGGAAACCAGAATCTGGTATTGGCTAATCCTCCTAAAACGTAAACCTGTTTAACTTGAGTGTGAACTCATAGTAAGAAGACTGACTTGTTTGGAAACGTAGCCAGGTAGTTGTGAGCTGGTTCCAAGAAAGCAGGTGTGGCTTTAAACTAAAGAAAAGCTAATTGGTCAAACCAGTTATTGGATGGTGCCTAGAAATAACAGGGCTTCTTTAAGGAGAGGTCTGGAAATGGACATTTACAGGGGGTGGACAATGAAACTGAAACACCTGGTTTTAGACCACAATCATTTATTAGTGTGGTGTAGGGCCTCCTTTTGTGCCAATACAGCGTCAGTTGGTCTTGGGAATGATATATACTGCGTCCTGCACAGTGGTCAGAGGGAGTTTAAGCCATTCTTCTTGCAGGATAGTGGCCAGGTCACTACGTGATGCTGGTGGAGGTTCGTCCTTCTTGGTGGTATGTATTACCCTGGATACCGTGGCTCTTGATACATCACAAAGACTTGCTGTCTTGGTCACAGATGCGCCAGCAAGACGTGCTCCAACAATCTGTCCTCTTTTGAACTCTGGTATGTCTCCCATAATGCTGTGTGCATTGCAGTATTTTGAGCAGAACTGTGCTCTTACCTGCTAACTGAACCTTCACACTCCGCTTACTGGTGCAATGTGCAGTTAATGAAGATTGGCCACCAGGCTGGTCCAATTTAGCCATGAGACCTCCCACACTAAAATGACAGGTGTTTCAGTTTCATTGTCCAATCCCTGTAGTTGGACAACAAAAGACACTTGGTCTCACTTAATTTGAAGTGTCTGTAATAACCATATACTCCATCAGTAACTACAGGGGACTCTTTACAACAATGTCCAATAGATGAAATAAGGTACCACAGCATAGGCAATCACACATGTGCCTCTAGTTCAGTTTATACTCATGTAACTACACCAGTATTATCTTTACTACACCAGTAACAGAGTGAACTGCTGATTTTACTATTACAGTTGCCTGGATTATGGGAGAACTGAAGACAGAGGAAATCCAGTATATCCCAGCTGTAGTAGGATGCTGGTGCTGTGACATGATACTGGCACCACACCCCTGGCTTTCTGTGATATAACAGTAATCACATATATCACCACTGTGTGTATATAACAGCGACTGTATATGTCGTTAATGCACGGACATAATACAGGAACTGCATATATTGTTAATGCATGAATATACAACGTAGTCACAGTTTATTTGTAATATGATTATTAAATGCTGTATACAACACCAATAAGTTTATTGCATGATATTGTTAATGGTGTTTTCCAACAAATCACTGCATACATGTGTTTAGAGTGTAATATGCATCATTTTGCATGTCATCTATTATTATATACATGGTGAATAACTGTAGTTCACTGCGTATAAGGTTAATGCATGTATATAACATAGTAATTATATTTTATGAATGCATGTTATATAACATAGTAATTATATATTATTAATGCATGTTATATAACATAGTAATGATATATAATGTTAATGCATGTTATATAACATAGTAATCATATATATTGTTAATGCATGTTATATAACATAGTAATGATATATATTGTTAATGCATGTTATATAACATAGTAATCATATATATTGTTAATGCATGTTATATAACATAGTAATTATATATATTGTTAATGCATGTTATATAACATAGTAATGATATATATTGTTAATGCATAGTAGCGTTAAACATAGTAGCGGGAGGTAATTTTAATGCATGTAATTGTATATATCATTAATATATAATGTAAATTCATGTATATATTGTGTTTAGTATTGTATATTTATTGTCTATGTATATTTTTTGTATTTTAGTTCTGTAAGGGACCATGCACCTAAGTTTTCCACTCACCCTCACACCTGTGAAAATGTGACGTAACAAAAGTGAGTTGATTTTGATCTGATTAGTAATTACATATATTGTTAATGCATGTTATATAGCATAGGTACTTGCCATACATGTGTTAAAAAGTGCATGGTAAGCACTGTTATAAATCATATAATGCATGTAAGTATATAATGGTGAGTTAAATCCATGTATATTGTTAATGCATGTTATATAACATAGTAACTGGAGGTAATTGTAATGCATGTAATTGCATATTTCGCTAATGCATGTTAAGTAACGTAGTAATTGCACATATTATTTATGCATGTAATTACAAATATTGTTAACGCATAGTAATTGCATATATTGTTAATGATGTTATATAACATAGTAACTGCACATAATGTTAATGCATGTAATTTCATATATCGTTAATGCATGTTATATAGCATAGTAATTATATATATTTTTTAAGGCATGTTATATAACAGTAATTTTATATATATATATTTATATTATTAATGCACGTTATATAACATAGTAATTATATATATTGTTAATGCATGTCATATAACATAGTAATGATATATATTGTTAATGCATGTTATATAACAGTAACTGGAGGTAATTTTAATGCATGTAATTGTATATATCATTAATACATGTTAAATAACAGTAAATTCACATCATTCTGATGCATGTAATTGCATATATTATTAATGCATGTTATATAGCATAGTAATAACACATATTGTTAATGCATGCAATTGCATATATCGTTACTGTATGTTATATAACATAGTACTTGCATATCTATTGTTATACACAGTTTTAGTCACTTAATACAACAAGTTGAACACTTGAACTTAGATTCACTTAGAAAATGAACAAAACGTGATTTCCACGTTCCAATTTCTACATGACTGTATTTCACCCTGAATTACAGCCCCCGTTTTAATGCCGCATGGATCTCTGCTCTCGTTACAGCGATCTCAGTGTGCAGAGCCTTAGTGAGGTATTTTCCATCTTGGCTGGCACAGTAAGGCTGCGAGAGTGGGTGCTCGCACAGCTGGAAGCCACTGACACAGTTGTGAGGGACATGAAGCCAGAGGCAGAGACCTATATTCCTCCAGAATCCTGCACCCCTTCACTCCTCCCTCCTCCTCCTGTCATCTCCTCGCTTCCGTTCCTCCTACAGTCAAATTTGAGCAGACAGGAAGGGGTCTGGAATCTCCAGCCAAGTATGAAGTGCCTGCTGAAAAGGGTCTCGGGTTTGTGTTTTGTCCACAGACATAAGAAGCAGCAGCCTAGACTAAACATACTTATGATGCTTCGAGAGTTTGTGGAAGCTGAACGATATTGAACAGAGCTCTCTTATCTTAATCCAAGCTTAAAATTAAACACCCCCAAAAGAATATTTGGACAAAATGCTGCACGTAATCAACCAACTGGAATGAAACTTGGTGGCTAGGTTTGACTTCCCCAGACATGTAAATGATTCAGGTTTCAGGCTGAACCGTGCATGTGACGCAACCAAGGATGGGCCTTATTGCTGTACCTGAGTGACCCAACAGCCATGACTTCACATATACATGCCCTTAACGCCACATCAGCATCACCAAGGACTGCAATGGTGTCGTGCCAGACTGTCATGGAGTGACTCAGAATGGCAGCGGGTCATCTTCAGTGACGAGTCTCGCTTTTGTGATGGTGGAGACGCCCAACGAATCCGTGTGTGGAGGAACCATGGTCAGCACCAAGATGAACGGTTTCTTGTCCGTCCAGAAGGCCTGGTGTCACTCCACCTTCACCACTACCACACCATCTTCAGGAATGTCTGGCGTGTTGGGTTAGCAAACATGGCGGCCGACAGCATACTGAGAGACAGAAGTCTGTATGTGTAGCTCAATAAATATTGATCATATCAGTCTAAATTTATCATCAGTTATTGATCCTGGTCACCTTTATCTTCCTTCCCAACACCACCGCAATGCCACACCTCCTTCTGGGTGCAGCTGTTCTGTTGATGATGAATATATATACAGTAATTAACACAGAATGTCTCAAAGACTACAGAAACAGAGCCTCCATAAACCACCTGCTGTTTTAATACATTGTCTACATGAGTGTCGACAAGCTAAGCCTAAAGTAGAAACAGAGAAATGCACAAAAATAAAAACCACAAAATGCAGTTTTACCTACAAGCATATACCATAAATCAACTGAACATGATCCATACGTTGTTTATGACAGAGCTGTGCTGCCCCCTGGTGACCGCAGCCCTTACTAAGCCAGCCTCTATCCCAACCGGCACTGTGCTGTGTCATGTCAGCAGACTATACCAGAGGTTAAAAACAAAACACTGGACCAGGATGAGGAAAAGGATGGCAGAAGGGAGTGGGTTTCAGTGCCTTGACCCAAATACAGATAAACACAGCATAGTGCTGTTAGGAAAATTCGGAATGTGCTAGCACAGGGAATATCTGGGACACAATACAAACATTGATGCAGTATGTCATATAATAAGCTCACCGAAAAAAGAAATCAGTCACCAGTTATGGAAACGTACCTAGTAGCAGGTAATACCTCCACAAGCTCCAGTAACAGCTGTGATTGGATTTGGCATGGACTCAACAAGTTTCTGGATGTAGGCCTCATCCATGTTCAGCCACTCCTGCATTAAAGGATTGTGCAGTTGGGCCAGATTTGGTGGATGCCTTCCCTGGCACAATTCTGAGGAGAGTTTCCTGTAGACTGGGATTTTATCCACTGCTGGTAGACCCGTATGACCGTACGCTTCCATACACCTGCAGATTCAGCTACTTCCTTCACACTATGGTCGTTGGCCACGCCCACATGCAGTCACTCCTTTTAGCCAATCATTAACATCTGCTCTGGAGCCATTTACCACACATGGAACGAGACATTCCCTGCACTGTGCCGCCTCTTCCCAATCTATGGATCCCGTCACCCATCACACCCCACAGGTACTTGCCCAATCACCGTCATGCACCTGAAGGTGCCCACACATGTTCCAACAAGCTTCTGACAGAGTAAGTCTATCTGAAATCACCTAAAGCTATTGTCTTGTCCAGTTCTGTACGGTAGACCTGCACCATGAATCCCATCTCTATTTAAGTTCCCCCATTACAGCCAGCAAAGCATAACGTCGCTGTCCATGAAAAAAACATGTAGCTCATTTTTTAATTTGTTGGATTTTTACTTTTATGCATCGTTTGAGCACAGCAGCTGTCGTTTACACTGTGTGGACTTTTTATGATGAATGGTCCAACAGAAATAGTCAAAAATGACCTAGAAAAAAAGTATGGCTCCATTGACTTACACTAGAATTACTCTTACTCATGATGAACGTGAATGCTAGCATATTGCTAATCCTCTGATTGTGTTGTTGATTGTACTCCAGAGATTAAAAACATACACTGGTGGAGTTTGGGGTTGGGTTTTACAGGCGATGCACTATTGTTTTTGCCAGATTTCCAGGCCAGCACCAAGAGCCTGGTTCTGGGAGGCACCTAGTTGCCTCCCATTACTTAAATGAGGTAGTTGCTATCTCCTGTAAAGTTAGCATTTTGGGGATACTTGTTTTTCTTTGGACCCAGACAATATGCAACCAAGCACCTGATGAATGTGAATGCTAGCATATTGTTAGCGCCTTGCTTGCGCCTTGCTTGTGTTGTTGATCGTACTCCAGACAATAAAAACCTACACTTGTGGGATTTGGGGTTGGGTTTTACAGGCGGTGCACTATTGTATTTGCCAGATTTCCAGGCCAGCACCAAGAGCCTGGTTCTGAGAGGCTCCTAGGTGCCTCCCAGTAATTAAATGAGATTTTGGCCCTCTCCTCTACAGTCGCCATTTTGTGGGATACGTGTTTTTCTTTGGATATCGATGACACACAAGCAAAACCATGATGAATGTGAATGCTAGCATCTTGCTAATGCTCTGCTTGTGTTGTTGATTGTACTCCAGACATTAGAAGCATACACTTGTGGGATTTGGGGTTGGGTTTTACAGTCGGTGCACTATTGTATTTGCCAGATTTCCAGGCCAGCACCGAGAGCCTGGTTCTGGGAAGCTCCTAGTTGCCTCCCATTAATTAAATTAGGTTTTTGGCTTCTCCTGTAAAGTTGCCATTGTGGGGATACTTGTTTTTCTTTCTACAGTGATGACACACAACCGAGACCATACAGGGACTCTTGTGCACTCTTGTTTGAGCCAGATTTCCATACAAACCAGCCCCAAATGCCCGGTTCTGGGCAGCTCCTAGTTGGCAGTACCACTGTCATCTAATAATGAATACGAGCATGGCTTCAGTTTCGGTCTAGAGTAAAGACTCCACATCCGTTTGCAGGTTTGCAGGTTCTCTCTTGAGAAATTTATTTGAAATACTGTTCATTTACATTACAAAAATCAAATATATCATCATAACCCGAGGGGTCTGGCTTTCGGTTCCGGTATGCTGCAGTGTGCAGGTGTGTTGTGTGTCTGTCTGAGAGATCACAGGAGGTGGGGGGGTTCACCAGGCGGGCACTGCGTGTGCCGCCAGGAACCAGAGCAGACTGTAAACAGTGAAGGGGATGGTTGAAGTGTGTGTGGTGTGTGTGTGTGTGTGTGGGGGGGGTGGGGGTCAAAGTAACACCTCTCGATCCACTAGGCTTCCAAAGGGAAGCAGCGTCCAGCACCACCTGCTTAGCAGGGAAAGGAGAGAGAGCGCTTCAATTTAAGACTCCTTAAATTCCACACGCAAGAAGAGGTCACATGGAGCAGAGTTCAAAGGTCAGCAGGTTAAAAACAGTTTTAGTCCACTGGAGAGAGAGATAGAGATATAAAGAAGAGAGAGAGAGGATAAAAGAGAGAGAGCACCATATTCCCTTAGCTTTAGGTCCCGAGGAGAAGCTAGAGTTGAGGCTGTGAGAACAGCGCACGGTCGCTGGACTTCCAAAAATCACCCGAGCTGATTACAGAGCTGTCCTTGCTCCTGTTCTCCTCTCTTACAGAAGGCAGAAAACAGCCTGGAAACTCGTCCACTGTGGGCGAAAAGGGCAAATTGAGCTCATTCATACATTTATTTATTCATCCATTGATTTTTTTAAGCTGCTTATCCCTCTAAGTTATGGGCGGAGGGTTGCTAAAGCCTATCCCAGCACTCACTGGACGGAGGCCAGGAAGCACCCTGGACAGACCTTAAATTTAAGCTTCACTATGTGAATAAATAGTATTGGCTGATGTTGTTCCATCAGCTAGGCTAGAACAAATGGCCAAGAGAACCACACTACAGTGATCAAAGCTAGGCTGGTGGATACGTTCCCTGGCACAATTCCCAAGAGCATTAGACTGGGATTTTATCCACTGCTGGTAGACCTGTTTGGCTGTATATTCCATACACCTGCAGATTCAGCTACTTCCTTCACACTATGGTCTTTGGCCACACCCACATGCAGTCACTCCTTTTAGCCAATCATTAACATCTGCTCTGGAGCCATTTTCCACACATGGAGCGAGACATTCCCTGCACTGTACCACCTCTTCTCAATCTATGGATCCCGTAACTCACACCCCACAGGTATTTATAACTCCATCATCCTCATGCACCTGAAGCTATACCACCTTAAACAGGCAAGATGACTGTTTTTTGTTTTTGTCTGTTGAGCTTCTTATATGGTGTTGTTGGATATCAGTGTTTTTGTTTAAGTGCGTATGTATAAAGTGTGTGTAAGTTCACCATGTGGGAACAACTGCATTCCTAGAACAGAACCTGAATTCTATGTATTTATGACGGGGTCTGAGCCCCTGGGCGAATGTTGCTATTAGGGCTCAACAGGTTATAGGTCAACAGGAATTTGGAGATAAGCTGACCCATCTGGTCAAACCAGACACATCTTACATTTAGGGTGTGGTGACACAGTGTATAAAACCTCTGTGACAAGGTTCTGTCTTAGGACTGAGCTGAGTTCAGACTGTATTGGACTGGCCTGTCTGAGTGAACTGGAATGAGGAAGCTAAATTATTAGCTTCCTCATTCCATATTTCCAGTACCGGACATCTTTTTACCAGGTATTGTAGCTCCATAGAAGTAGGCACATATACTACGTAGTATGGAAGAAGGCTATTTTGGACGCAGCCAAGCTAGCAACAAGATAGACGCTCACCACAGCGAGACCAAATCAAGCCCTGTTTCTAATTGACCTGATATGCTTCTGTATATATGCTCTTCTAGAAGGTTCCTCTTGTAAAATGCTTATGTCTACTTTTTTTTTCTAACTTTTGTAAGTGCAGTAATCTGGATGTTTGGCCGGCACTGTAGGAAGTGATGCTTTAAATAGCATAAAAGACTGAAT
>JAMWET010001883.1:52500-167500 GCA_024036415.1 Prochilodus magdalenae | reverse complement strand
GTTTCCTCTTAACAAACAATTATAAAGGGTCATGTATAAGATCATAAAAGATCCGTCTTATTGTGACAAAGAGGTCATATGGCGTCTTCTGTAATATAGAGTCATAATACTGGTAGCATATAACAACAACAATTTCATAACTGGTATTCCATCATGGTGTTCTAGAAATAGCATCAGAATGGGTATATGTAAAATAGAATACAGGTATATATAATATAAAATATGGGTGTATGTAATATAGAATATGGGTATATGTAATAGTAATATAGTATATGGGTATGTGTAATATAGAATATGGGTGTATATAATATAGAATATGGGTATATGTGATATAGAATATGGGGTGTATATGTATCGGTATATAGAATATGGGTATATGTGATAGTATATGGAAATATGGGTATGTGTAATATAGTAATATGGAATATGGGTATGTGTAATATAGAATATAGTGGGTATGTGTAATATGTAATATAGAATATGGGTATATGTGTAATATAGAATATGGGTATATAGAATATGTAATATAGAATATGGGTATATGGGTATGGGTGTAATATAGAATATGGGTATGTGTATATAAGAATATGGGTATGTGTAATATAGAATATGGGTGTATAATGTAATATAGAATATGGGGTATATAGATATGGGTGTAATATTAGAATATGGGTATATGTAATATAGTATGGGGTATATATAGAATATGGGTATATGGGTATATGTAATATAGAATATGGGTATATGTAATATAGAATATGGGTATGTAATATAGTATATGTAATATAGAATATGGGTATATGTAATATAGAATATGGGTATGTGTAATATAGAATATGGGTATATGTAATATAGAATATGGGTATGTGTAATATAGAATATGGGTATGTGTAATATAGAATATGGGTATATGTAATATAGAATATGGGTATGTGTAATATAGAATATGGGTAAGCCGTCACACTTACCTTCTCATTCTCGATGTCCAGCATTTTCTGCTGTAATGCTGATTTGGTCACCTCGATTTGCTCTAGCCACTGGAAGCAGAGAAGGCAAAGCACTTAATTGAGATCCACAAGACACAATTAAAAACACCGCTTAAACGAAGGAGGAGAGCGGAAAAGAGAAATACCTTTTCCGCTAAAGTTAAAACCGTCCTGGCGTGAATGATGGCCACCTGCTCCTCGTTGCTGAGATTCTGTGGGAAGCAGGAAAACGGAGCCAAATGTATCATGGTAAGGCAGCGATACACACCTGTACCACAAACAGGGGGAGGTATTTCCTACACGCCTACGGACACACACGTTTACGTACGAAATGAACATACACTTACGGCGTTATCCCCCAGAATGTCCAGCTTTTTCATCAGGTCTGTGATGATGATGTCCTGATATGAGGGAAGATAAGGGGAGGGGACCGGTCATATATCAGGGGTTAGAGATTCAAATCATTTATTTAAAAAAGGTGCCGCTTTATAATACGGCCACCTGTATGAATGGTTTAGAAGGAGTTTATTAAAGATTAGTTGTTAGGTCATAAACACTTTACAAAGTGTTAATAAGCAGTTATAACACATGAATAAAAAAGGCATCCATATAATGAATAGGAATATGTGGTGATGCTGACTGGCTTAAGGTTGGATAATTGAAAAGAGTTAGATCAATAAACTTCAACATCTGAGCTTCAACAGTGTAAAGGAATGTGGGTTCACTGTTAGACTAACAATGGTTCACTGTTGCCTTGGTTAATAATGTGTTGTAACTGCTTATTAATGATTTTAAGGAGTTTATAATCGAATTAATAACCTTTAATAACCTCATTTCAAACCAATCATAGACCCCTTTATAAGGGTGGTCTTATTCTAAAGTTGACATGAGGTCATTTTTCTCTGATATGGGTCTTCAGCATCTCTACTGTGTTTAAAAGCCAAAACGTTATATTCCCGTGGACTCACAGTGACGCCCTCGGCCTCACAGTACACCTGCAGCGGGCTCATGCCGTCTATGAAGTGGATGTTCTGGAAGTTTATGGCTGGAGATCTCCTCTCCCTCTCCTGGTGAAGGAACACAGGGGTATCACTTAGGAATTGTTGGCATGTGGTCATAGGCTGAAGGAATGCACATGCACTATACAGCCTGAAGTATGTAGACCTTCCTGAGGCATTTTGGCCTCACTGAATGCCATGCCCAACCAATCACAACACGTAAATGTAAATCAAGGACACAGCCATGCGGTCTTCATTGAAAGGCATCGGCAATAGAACAGGTTGTCCTGATTATTAATAATAATAATAATAATAATAATAACTAGAAATCTGCATTACTATAGGAAACAAGTGCAGGTCGGTATGACTGTGGATTAGCGTCTGGGGGCCTGCCCTTAGTGAGTACGTGAAGTTTGGTGGCTCTAGGTCAAAGAAAAGCATTATTGCTTGGTTTGGATCGAAAATTACTGGGACTCTATGGGAGGAACGAGGGATGAATAAACGACAGATAGATGAGTGCGGGTCAGTATGTCTGTGCACTAGTGCTTGAGGACCTCCTCTTAGTGAGTATGTGAAGTTTCAAGCCTCTAGGTTGAACGAAACATGCGGCTTTGGAGGGGTCCAAAATGAATGGGACTCTATGGGAGAAACGAGGGATGTGAAACAAAAAGGAGAAACGAACAAGTGCGGGTCAATCCAACACTGAATTCCTTGCTTTGCTTTGCAATGCGCAATAATAATAATAATAATAATAATAATAATAATAATAATAATAATAATACTGTTTATTTATAGAGCACCTTTCATGCCATTGGCATAAGTAAGGGGACGGCGGTGGGGAGGGTGGTGTCTAATAATAATAATAATAATATATCATATACATACATATCGTCGCTGTCCAAAGAAAAACAAGTATCTCCACAACGGCAACTTTACAGGAGAGGCCAAAAACCTCATTTAATTTTAATGTAAGTCAATGGAACCAGACGTCTTTCCAAGCACGTCTGGGCTGTTTCTGATGCTCCATTCATCATGCAATTCTCACACAGTGTAAACAGCAGCTGCTGTTTTCAAATGATGCGTAAAACTCAAAATGGACAAAAATGGACAAACATGTTTGTCATTGGACAGCGACGATATACAAGTATATATAGAGCTCAGTGAATTTAAACATGGCATGGTATGTAGAAGGATGTCATTTGTGCCACAAGCCATAACCGGCAATATAACTGGGTTTATATAACTCAAATAAAAGCTTTAAATGAAACTTAAAAATAAAATGTCCTTTAAATGAACAGCAGCACCATTTTTCACCAGTTTAAACTCTCCACGAGTTTCAGAGGCATCGTCCCTGAAGCCATACTGATCTGAGAGTCTCAGTAAGGGTTATAGTTCAGCCTCGCCGGTGTAAAACACACCCCCATACAAACAGTGGATCAAATCAAACTTCACATGGCTCTTCACATGGTTCATGGTCTTCAATCTTCACATGGTTAAACAGCCCATTCTGTTAATCAAGCTGCAAAAACATCATTAGAGTACTTCAGTGTGGGCAGACTCACTTCTAGCTCTAGAATCCGGAACTCCAAGAGCTCGTTTTGGTCTTTTGCGTCCTGAATTTCGTGTTTTAACCGCACCTCCTCCGTCTCCATGTTTTTCAGCTGTTAAAACCACAGAAACAAACAGAAACATGTCTGAGCTCTGCTGGAGAGTGGAAGGAGTACATCAGAACGGAGCCGTATGGTGCACACCTTCTCCACCAGCTCCTGGTTCCGCTGGTATAAGGCCTGCTTGTCCTCTATCCACTTGACATCCTAAAGGGGGAAGAAAGAGAGAGAGACAGAGAATGAGATTTTGTTTAAGATTTAGAAAATTCACTTTATGAAAGCCTCCTGATTTTCACTGATTAAATTATATTGAATAGACAAAAAGGCAGATAAAAAAAACCCACAGTATTTTAAACCTGTCAGTTTGGGAGTTAAATCTACTGGGTGCCAAAAGGAAGCCATGCACACAGAACGGGAAACCTGTGGAAATATAATACTTTCAAAAATTTCAAAACTTTCAAAAAAAAAAAAAAATTTTTAAGATGCTGCCAATAAGATTGGCTGATATTTCAGGACTTGGTCTGCAAAAAAATTAGAATCAGTGAAAACATAATTTCACCTAAAGCTACAAATTCAGAAATCTACACTACCAGTCAAAAGTTTAGACACTGCGACTCATAGAAGGTTCATAGAAGAATATTTATCATAATGCTTTACTTTAGGATAAAAGTGTAGACCTCAAACTATGAACTAGCACTCATGGAATTATACAGTCCACCTTAAAACCCTCCAGAGTGGACCTTTACAGGAGGAGGACCCAGCTTTCTTACCCTGCAGTGGAGCTGATAGAACAAGGTTTATTACTAAGCAGGTTTGGAGCGATTCTATTGGTCGGTCCATCATGAATATTCACTAACCTGAAAGGAGAACTAGAGCTTTTACACTGTGCAGAAAAAGATCAAAGCCTTTACACCACTAAATATATATTAGAGGTGGAGATATGGAGGAGTATCACACTGTGTACATCAGGAGTAGAGGTGGTGTATCAGGATATGGACTGGTTCAGACCCTCATCGGTTGAACCTGTTAAGCGTAAGTCCGTAGAGTCTTTAAGACCACCACCAGCATCCATTTAGATGGGTCTACACTGTTGACTGGTACAGTCTGGAGATTCAAACAATTATGTTTTTTAATGTTAATGTGGTTCCAATTTGGCTCAAGAAGCTAGAAGCTTTGGGGGGCATCACGTAACCGTCCTACTTGTGGTCCTAAGCTAAAATACGTTTTTTACACAAGTTGTATCTTAGTTTAAGTCAAGTGAAGTCGACAGGCTTTTACCGTCCATGTACACAGTGGAGTGATAACACGTTCCTCCAGGAAAAAGACGCATCATGGAACAGAAGAGGTGGATGGTGTGGAACAGCGGATAGCACCACTACCCACCAGGAAGCTACAGTCCCATGTGGGAGACTGGGGTTTGATTCCCAGTCACTGGATGACTAGGCGGTGCTACACCAATAAGAGTCCTTAGGCAAGACTCCTAACACTACACAAGTTGTGTAGTGTAAAAGTACAAACAAAAACTCTAACTAGAAAACTATACTTTAATAAATATGATAAACTAAATAGGCACAGTAAACAGATAGGACATGGTTGGTGTGGCACAAAGGATAAAACCACTACTCACCAGGAAACTACCGTCCCATGTGGGAGACTGGGGTTCGATTCCCGGTCTGAGTAACTATGCTGTGCTACACCAATAAGAGTCCTTGGGCAAGACTCCTAACACTACATTGGCCCACCTGTAATATGATTAACCTTGTAAGTCGCTCTGGATAAGAGCGTCAGCTAAATGCCGTAAATGTAAATGTAGGACATTACGGCACTCAATGCACAGGTCACTCTATAACACACCCGCAAACTCCAATCCCCAGAATTCCTCTGGTGATCATGTGACATCCCGGCCTCACCCGAATTCCCGCCTGTACTCTGACTCCGATGTTAGTTTTTTCCTACATGGGCCCATTGCTTTTTTCCCTGATCTCTCCTCTGTCTCACCGTTTTCGTACCTTTTCTTTTTTTTAAATAAACCTTTAAAAGCCTCTACTGCTCATGTCCCATTTTCCCCGGACCCTGACTGGCACAGTAGAGACAGCGCACTCTGAATTTAGACAGAAGTTATTGGAGAAACTATTTATTCCAACTGTATTCCAAACTGTGGAATGACATGAAGGGTAGGAGGTGATATTGTAAATGATTGTCAGTCTTCCGGGCTTTCCTGCTCCTCCCGCTCTCCCGAACTCCCCTTCCCAGAGGACGTCGCTTGATGACGTCAGCGCCACGTGCTCACACGCAGACCTGCCAATTCATTCGCGATCACCTGAGTTCTAGTCAGCTGACCCGAATCTGTTTGTATTTAAAGTCCAGGTTCCCAGATGCTCTTCGCGAAGCTTTGCCTACCTGGTAGCATTTCTGAGCATTCTTCTTTCTTGTATGTGATTCTGGTTCTGACTCTCTTCTGGTTCTTGACTACCCCTTTTGCTACCCCCCCTTTGTCGGTTAATGTCTATTATCTGGTCTCTGAACTCTGCTCTGCTTTATCGACCTCTCTTTAGCTTTTCCCTTTAAACTTGGTTGCCTTCGCGGACTGCTTTCTCCTGTGTCCGACCTGTACCTGTCCCTGACTACGCTTTCTTCTTACTCTTGGAAACGTCGATCCGGAGTCTTATTCCTGACAATGATAACCAATAACATAAACCATCAAGAATGGAGGTTTTGTCCTGCAGCAGTGATATCATATCTCATCTAAGATAACTAGTTCGATGGCTACCGAGGTTACAACAGCGACTAAACAAAACTAAAGTGCGATTAACTAGAAGTTGGAAAAAGTTCCTAAGAGATATTGTGACAGGGTCCCAGGCAGCTTAGGGGTCATAGATGCACCTAAGTTTCAATATCTACTTCCAAAAGCTTTAGCCAGCGTTATTCCTTCTAATAAACGAGGCTTTGACTCTGTCTCCTCATTATTCACCACCATCACTGCAGTGTTTATTAAGTTTTCACTGACATTGACACATGCGGGCAATAAGAGAACGTGTCTCCAGGCCTGGGTGTTTCTTAAACTGCAGATTTAGGGCCTAAGCATCACTCCCAGGAGAAACCACCATTTAGCAATAGGACCGAATGGCCGCTGGAGCTAACCTGTTACGCTGCTGTCAGTAGGATGGCAAACAATGGTAATGAAAGGCTAAGGCAGAAAACGGGGCACTGATGAAGTTTCTCCCGAGTTAGGATAGTATTTAGGAATTGCTGGTGATTCTGCATTGTTTTGTCATCTGGAGTTAATGGATATAGAGTTGGGAACTGTTATCTAGGGTGGCCGAGAAGGGTAAAAAAGAGAAAAAAAAAAAATACCATTCAGAAAATAAAATAACAAAAAAATAAAAATAATTTTTTAACTTTTTTTATCAGTATTTTATGAAATTTTATGAAAGTTTTTAAATGAGTTTTATGAACTTTATGAAACAGTTTTACAAACTTAGACTTTGGATAGGAAGGGCGGGTCTAACACACAGGAAGTGCTTGTTAACTGTTTGGCGCTGGTAGAGTGAGTGGAGTTTGGGATGGTCATGACGTTAAAGCACGTTTTGTCCATTTTGTATTTTAAGCAGCTGGCACACTTTTGTTTTTATTGTAGAGGGTCTTTAGAGTTTTTAAAGAGCCACTAGAAGAAAGAGGCGAACAGGCTACCTCCAAACCACCTGGAGTTGGAAATGCTAATGAAAGTAAGTGGGCTGTAATGCTAGCTGTAACGAGTAACCAGCTAGCTAGCTTAAAACACGAACCACAAAATGGACAGAACATGCATTAGCGTTGTCACCATGCCAAACTCCACGCACCCGACCAGCACCAAATAGTTTGATTGACAAGGGTTCGCAAAAAACACTTTCCTGTGTGATAGACCTGCCCTCTCCGTCAGAATTTGCAGTATGTAAAATTGTTTTGGTACTGATAAAAGTCTTTCACGTCTTGTAAAATTGATTTTGCTTTTTTAATTTTGTTTTCTTGAATGTATTTTTTTGTAAATTTGTTTTTAGTTTTGTAATTTTTTTTACTTGAATGTATTTTTTTTGTAAATTTGTTTTTAGTTTTGTAATTTTTTTTACTTGAATGTATTTGTTTTGTAAATTTGTTTTTAGTTTTGTAATTTTGTTTTCTTGAATGTATTTTTTTGTAATTTTGTTTTTAGTTTTGTAATTTTGTTTTCTTGAATGTATTTTTTTGTAAATTTGTTTTTAGTTTTGTAATTTTGTTTTCTTGAATGCATTTTTGTTATTTTGTTTTTAGTTTTGTAATTTTGTTTTCTTGAATGTATTTTTTTTATTTTGTTTTTAGTTTTGTAATTTTGTTTTCTTGATTGTATTTATTTTTGTAAATTAGTTTTTAGTTTTGTAATTTTGTTTTCCTGAATGTATTTTTTTGTAAATTTGTTTTTAGTTTTGTAATTTTGTTTTCTTGAATGTATTTTTTTGTAAGTTTGTTTTTAGTTTTGCAATTTTGTTTTCTTGAATGTATTTATTATTTTGTAAATTTATTTTAAATTTTGTTTTCTGAAATGTTAATTTGTTTTCCACTTCTTGGCCACTGTAGTTATGTAATCGTTGCTGGCCTAAATTCCAGCCTAACTAAACTTGTCTTGGTGACTAAACAGATTTACAATTCTAAGACGTTTCTGTAACATAGGCTCTGGTTCATAATGACCAGAAATAGCAGTAATGTCCTAATAGCAGTAACTACCAAAGTCCTTCATAGTGTCTCCGCACCAACATGGCGGCAATGCCAATATGGCCTCTCAGTGGACAGACTTTCCAATACGGACTTTGGTGAGGTCTAGTGTTTTGTTTGAGGTCCAGTGTTTCCTCGTCTACTCACACTTAAAGTACTTAAAGTCCCTTAAAAGTTTTGGACCCAGCTGTCCAGGCAGGACTTTATTAGAGGGAGTAAAATAAGCTGCTCACAGCCTCAGGCCAGCGGACGATATTTCCCCTCAATATCTCCACTTGCTCTATCTCTGCCCAAGCGGGTGACCGAGAGGAAATTACATTGCTCCCTGACACACTTAAAGCCCCCCAAAAGCCCCCCTATACACTCAGAGAAATCCACATGCTCACTCATACACTGTTTTTGAAGCGAGAGGGCTCTGAATCCCCTAACAATTTTAGCCCAGACTATCTCTGAGGGCTCAGACTGGAACCTACCTCTGCTACTCCTAATCGAGTTTTAGAGACGCCGTAATCTGAGAGGCTGATATCTGTGGGCTATATAGGGAGCGTGTGAATGTAAGTGTGGGCGTGAGGGAGAGAGTCGCTTTCCTCGGTTGGAAAACGAGTCTCAGTCCTTGTGTGAAATTCAGCAGAGAAGGTGAGACTGCTGCACATTTCCCAGGGCTGGTCGAATCTCCTCATGGCGGCAGCCTCACTGACCATCTGCTCATGTATGTGTAGGGACGCTGCAGGGGTACCTGTCCTTGCTGACTCAGCACGCGCTCCAGGTCTACTATTCTGGTCTGATAGCGGTTCAGCTCTGCCTGCAACTGCTCCCGAGTCTGTGGAGGAGTGAAGCAGTGACAATAAAGAAGATAAATAAAGAAGGCCAGTTAAAAATACAGTCACATGCAAAAATATCATCATAACACGTGTCTTAATGCACAGTTACTGTTTACATATATGATTTTAACATACTGGTGAAAAATTTGCGCAAAATGTTACAGTATGAATTTGATATTTGTTATGCTTAATAAAACCAGTCATATGACGTCATTTCAGATTAAGTCCAGTAACATAAGCTTAACTCCATGGGCACTAGTAACAGCCGGGATTGGATTTGGCATGGAATAGTCAAGTTCCTGGATGGAGGCCACATCAATGTTCAGCCACCCTTGCATCAAAGAACTGCACATTTGAGCCAGATTTGGTGGAGGCCTTCCCTGGCACTATTCCGAGGAGAGTTCCCTGTAGACTGGGATTTTAGCCACTGCTGGTAGACCCGTATGACCGTACGCTTCCATACCCCTGCAGATTCAGCTACTTCCTTCACACTATGGTCTTTGGCCACGCCCACATGCAGTCACACCTTTTAGCCAATCATTAACATCTGCTCTGGAGCCATTTACCACACATGGAACGATACATTCACTGTACCACCTCTTCTCAATCTATGGATCCCGTTACTCACACCTCCGCAGGTATTCATAGCTCCATCATCCCCATGCAGCGCCATCTGCAGGAGCCTGAACTTACTACCATCTTAAACATGCAGGGCGACCAATTTGTTGGTGCAGTAAGCTGTGTCATGTCACCATCACTGGCAACTGGCATCTGTCATGACAGATACCCATAATAGGAACGTGACACTGTTATATTAGAGGACATAACCTGCCATATCTGTCACTGAAATCAATCATGAATCTTGCTACATGGTGAATTACAGCATTAGGGTCTACAGTGTTCTTATGGACTGATACAGTAAGCTGTAACAAAACCTGACATTGTGAAGTTGCAAATTCCTGCATTATTAAATATTATGCATGTCATTTTTCACTACTTAAGAGACATTAAACATAGGGCAAATATTATAAGGTGTTATCTATGGTAATTAATGCCTCATATATGCATTTATAGTGCATTATGAATACAGGATTCATAGAAGGTGTTACCCAAAATTATATTTATATCAAATTAATTCACTGTAATTTTAACCAGGGCACACTCAGACAGCACCATAAGCTGCACCACAGTGTCCACAGTGTTTACCTTGACTTCTTTCTCAGCATCGAAGGTGCCTCCGACCTGCTCCTGAAGCAGAGCGTAGGCACGCTGCAGAGCCTGATATTCCATCGTCAGCTGACGAAACCTCAGCTCCGTCTCTTCTTTCAGCATTCCCTATGCACACATCACGCCAGAGTGAGTAACAACACACAAACACATACGGGAATCCCAGAATGATGCGCACATGAACGTGCCCACCTCCTCCAGATCATCGTCTGGTGTGCAGGGTGTTCTGTCTGTGTGGTAGGATATGGACGAGCCGTCTGAGTCTATAGAGGCTTCTTCATCATAGCCATAGAACGTCTCCACCACCGGCTGTAGGGAAGGGAGGGAAAACGTGCGGGAGGTTAAATGTAAACCCCATATATGCAAAACTTTGTAGGCAAGGGCATTGCGGGCATCTGTAGTGAAAGTCTCTGGGAAGGCTTGAAACATTGCTGTGAGGATTTCATTGTATTCAGCAAAAAGAGCATTTGTGGGGTGGTGTTGGGTGTTTAAATCCACAAACACTTCAGATAATGCAGTTTCACTGCTGCACAGCCCAACAGTGGGGGACCTCTGACGTTGAGCATGATGACCATAGGCTCGTCTGTGGCTGCTCCAGATTCCATTGTCCTATTCTACTGGCAGTGCTTTTCTCAGGAGACTGCACAAGCTGTGTGTGCACAATGGAAATCCTGGGTGCATAACCAACATTGAGCTGTCCTGATACTTTCTGGACATTAAGCGAACACAGGAAGTGGTGACATAATCAAAACGCATCTTCAAAGTTGTGCTATAGTATATTTAGTAAGACTGCAGTACCCTACAAGCCTTGAAGCTCCTCCTCCTGCGTGCAGTGTCTTGTCTCCTGTACCTCAGCAGCATGTCTCTCTCCTAGAGGATGAAAAATGATGAGTTACTGATGGAAATGAGACCAAAAGCATGCCAGGTTTGTTGTCCAAGTGTATCCAGTGGTACTTATATAGCAGGTTACACATGTAGGTCAATGTAGATTTAGGAACCGTGCCTAATACGGACTGTCCTTGGTGTACAGTGGCGTCTGTCAGAATACAAACTCATCATCAGAAGAATAGCAGCACGAATAGCTGTACCCAGAAGGATTCCACCGACAGGAATGACACTTGGTGGGTAGGTTTGACATTGTGAGACATGCGAATGATTTAGGTTTCACACTCGACCCCGCAAGTGATGCACAGGGGTTGGACAATGAAACTGAAACACCTGTCATTTTAGTGTGGGAGGTCTCATGGCTAAATTGGACCAGCCTGGTGGCCAATCTTCATTAACTGCACATTGCACCAGTAAGAGCAGAGTGTGAAGGTTCAGTTAGCAGGTAAGAGCACAGTTCTGCTCAAAATACTGCAATGCACACAACATTATGGGTGACATACCAGAGTTCAAAAGAGGACAGATTGTTGGTGCACGTCTTGCTGGCGCATCTGTGACCAAGACAGCAAGTCTTTGTGATGTATCAAGAGCCACGGTATCCAGGGTAATGTCAGCATACCACCAAGAAGGACGAACCTCCACCAGCATCACGTAGTGACCTGGCCACTATCCTGCAAGAAGAATGGCTTAAACTCCCTCTGACCACTGTGCAGGACGCAGTATATGTCATTCCCAAGACCAACTGACGCTGTATTGGCCGCAAAAGGAGGCCCTACACCATACTAATAAATGATTGTGGTCTAAAACCAGGTGTTTCAGTTTCATTGTCCAACCCCTGTAGGTTGGACGGGTCTTATCACTGTACCTGACTGACCCAGACATTCAGTGAGCAGTGATGCCTCCCTGAGTCATTCTGTTAGTACCAGCATCATTGGCAGACGACTGCACCACGCAGGACCACTCCAGACACCAACAAACATAGACCACCTTTGTGTGCCCAGACTACCCAGTTTACAATGACATGCCAAAGGTCATGGGACAGCAGTATGTAAATTAATTATGAAGGCCTCATGGGACCACCTGTGGACACCCACACCTGCTCGGAGACTATGAGGACGACTGTCCTTAACACCACGTCAGCATCACCTCAGACTGCAATGGTGTTGTTCCAGACTCCAGTCATGGAGTGACTCAGAATGGCAGCGGGTCATCTTCAGTGACGAGTCCCGCTTTTGTCTTGGTGGAGCCGACCAACGAATCCTACCACAACATCTGCAGGAACTGTGAGGGTATTCAAGCTGCATGGGATGGATTATCGTGGGATGGATAACTAACTGAATCATTAGGAACCTCTACAACTTCATACTGAGATGTCTGGCTTGTTGCGTTAGGAAACATGGTGGCCGACGCCATACTGAGAGACACTAGTTCTGTATGTGTAGCTCAACAAATATTGATCATATCAGTCTAAATGTATCATCAGTTATTGATCCTGGTCACCTTTATCTTCCTTCCCAACAGCCCTGCAATCCCACACTTCCTTCTGGGTGCAGCTGCTCTTTTGATGATGAGTATACAAACTCATATTTAACAAAATACTAAATATAGATCCAAAGAAGTGTCTGTACATTAATAATGGAGTTGATATAGAATGATATTTCCCTTCCATAAATAATGTGCACGCATGCAGTTTAACACCAGGACATTTGTGCTGCTAATGTTATTCATCCTTTGAGAAAAGAACAGAGGCCTACACCGCTCACGTTTCTTCTCTTCTCGTAGTGAATTAATTACCAGGGTATTTTTGTCCTGAACACGCTGCTGTTGCACAAATGGAGCAGAATAAATAATAACCAAATATATGGGGTTGCCAAAGTAACACTTTACCCCACCTTCTTTCACGAATCACGAAGTGTCATAAGAGCCCTACAGCACAGTGTGCCATCATACTGGATTCACGAGGCTAGGTTTTCCACTATCCTGAAGACTCGCCCAGTATATTGGATATCTCTCTTCAGCGCAATGCAATTCAGCAGCCTGGGAGATCCATGATGATGAACTGCACATCGATGGTACATGTGCTTCAACTGATGGAGTTAAACTTGTCACTACCACATGAGGAAATGTGTGTTTTCAGGGTAATTGTTTGAATACAGCTATTCATATGGTCAGATAATCAACACATATGTCATATTTCACACATCCCAGTTTCTGGGTGTGGTTGCAATGAGCTTGCTTGATTGACATCTCTCTGTTTAAAGCCACTGTTCAAGTCATTAAAGCTGAACTACACACAACAACACAAGACACAGGATTGAGTGAAATGGGACAGGAATGCTGGCATGACTGGATAAGCTATCTTAATAGTACAGGTAAGCATGCTACATTAGCTTTTGCTTGGTAGTTGTTGCTTGCTATGTATCCCTGACACCAACAAGCATGGACCACCATTGTGTGACCAGACTACCCAGTTTACACTAACATGCCAAAGGTCATGGGATAGCAGTATGTAAATGAATTATGAAGGCCTCATGGGACCACCTGGGGACACCCACACCTGTAGAAGTGTATAGAAGTCTTGTGAGTGGGGTATGTAAGTGTCCATTCTAAGGAGACATTATAGTAGGGGCCAGATGGATGAGGTATTCCTCTATTCCATGTGCATGCTGGGAATATGATGTAGAAAGCATTACCACCCACACTGGACAGTCCAGTGACCGCCCACAGGGGCTAGAACTATCCACGAGAACTGGCAGAAATCACATCCCAATCCACATTCCAATTCCACCATCATGCCGTGTTCAAACTCTGATAACTGACATCACTTTGCCATGAGCACGCTGACCAGTGTCCAACCTCACTTACGAGATAACACCTCACAACATATGCAGGTGTGGTTGTCCCCAAGTAATCCCCTGAGGTAACGCCCCTTCATAATCAACTTACATACTGCTAACAGCTATCCCAAGGTTTTCGGAATGTCAGTGTGTTTACTGGAGAAAGGGAAGAATTTGGCTGGGATACATTCACTGTTCACTTGAAAATTATTCACGAGGCATCTTCTGAATATGTATGTTGACTAACTGAATCAGAAAGTATCAGAGAACCGGGCACCCTGGGAGTTTAACAGTTCCTTTTGGCAATGCTGGGAATTTAGATCCAAACAAACAGCTCCGCTAACTTACTATAACATTCTTCACATATCCAGCGGTTTCAAACGCCTGCAAAATAAAAAACAAAAAGGTCAGGAGACATATAACCGATATATCAATATACAGATTGAATTCAATATACAGTTTCGGTAAATGACTTTTATTAAAACGTTGATGGAAAGGAATGTGGACGCCATGCGTTACAGCCAACTGATTTCCAATGTGTATAATTTTTCACCATCACATGTTCCCTCTGTTTTAATTTTACAGTTACAGACTGTAGAGCTACAAAGTGGAGCTGATAACATGGACAATGAGAGTAGATACAAGGAGGCGTACCTAATAAAGTGTCTGGCGAGTGTATATTCTACCAATTAGATAATGACCAGTCTCTTCATGCATATGTGTCCAGTTGATGTTGGCTAAATCATGAGCTTCAACAATACAGCCTGTAATTGCAGAATTACAAAGGTCCCTATATGGTCAGTGGAGCTGATAAACTGGACATTGAGCATCGAGACCAGGTAGATGTACCTGATGAAGCAACCAGTGAGTGTACAGTATGTATAATGCTTATACAGTTGGTTTAATTGCTCTGACACCACAGTATGCAGCATCAACGGTTCCTTACTCAAGCAGGGGTAAAGCCTTTCTGTTCTGTCTGAAATCCAAACTGGTACATGTGTATGCAAAACCCAGTAAAAGAAATTGGTCAAAATGTACAGTTTTATGTTTACAGAGGTGGATAAAGGAAAAACAGACATTCACACGCATCCTAAAGTTGGCTTACGTGGTAATAGACAAGGCCCTATTCAACCTCTTGCTGCCTTTGTCTCATTGAACTCGTTATATTCCGCCCCAGGTATAGTTCGGCTGCAGGAGGAGATTTTAATGACTGTACCCGCACAAACGTTGGCTCCAGGTGAACCTGGCTCGGTTTGCTGTTGGTGGTGAGATTGAAGTATTTGATTTTGCTACACAGGTGGGGGACGGGTGGGTGGGGTAATTTTAATGGCTTGGACCAAGAACTTTAAACATAACTGGTTAAATTAAACTGATGCCTAATTCACCAAGCTGTGATATGCCTAGATATTAAGGGTCTCTATGATAAGCAGCAGATGACTTGCCTTCTGGCCTTCAGGTCAAATTCCTGACCAATCAAACAGCACACCAAGGAAGTTGATATAGGATGCAATGGAAACCAAATGACACTACAGATGCAGTACCAGAAAACCTCATTGCCTGAACCTGAGTTTAGCACATCCACCAATGAGATGAGGCCATTCATTTTCTACACGCCCCAGTCATTAACCACTCATATAGAGCCTGTGGCTGATGTTTATCTCTTCATTGCTAATGGTGTTAATGCTCTTCAGGAATGAGCTTCCCTAGCGGTGATTGCTAATCTAAAAGCATTCTGTAAGTGATTCACTGTGATGAAACAGCTGAATGCAAATAACTGTGTGTGCACCAGTGCCTGCGAGCTGTGTGAGTGTTGGCGAGTGCGGGTGAAATAATAGATGGCCTTGTTGTCATGGCGGTACCTTGGACAGATCGTCGATGATGTTCTGCTGTTCGAGGACCTGCAGTCTCAGGAACTCGATCTCTCTCTCCTCCTGGCTCTGGTCCAGGTCGTTCAGAGAGCTCGGCCGGCGCAGCGTCCCCACTTTCTCCCTCTGCCACACACATAGCACACTGCAGTTAACCGCTCATTAACTGCACTGTTAGCTCAGGCTACGCCATTAGCCTCCTCATATGACGCTGTTAGCTTAGCACGAGCCATTAGCCTCAGTAGGCCACACCATTAGATTAGAGCCAGGCAGGCTAACCTGACCTGAGCACCATTAACAGGTTCTATGGGATATTACCGTGTAGCACTGAGTGATCTGGAGACCGTTCTAATTTTTAGCTCACTGGGTATGTCATTTTAAAGCAGATGAACTTCATAAAGGGAGCAATTACCTGCATTTTTATTGAGGTCTAATGACATTAGTATGAGCAGACTGTAAGTCTATTTCTGCCTGGCTACTGTAGCCCATAGTGTCCTGTTGCTCAGCATAGCCGATGCAGTAAATAGCCCAGCCTTATCACTTAGAATGGATCAAAATGAGCGTGCCAGTAAAGATCAACAGGGTAGCCAACTCTGGTACATTACCAATGTTGCTCTGCTTAGAACACAAATTTAAACCACTGCTCATTGTCCTTTAGCCTGTAGAGCCATGGTTCTCAAGTCTTGAATGCCCTAAAAGAGTGCAGGTTCTCAATACTATAACATACAAGTGTCCAATATGTCCAATACTATAACATATACAGTAAGTGTCCAATATGTCCAATACTATAACATATACAGTAAGTGTCCAATACTATAACATATACAGTAAGTGTCCAATACTATAACATATACAGTAAGTGTCCAATACTATAACATATACAGTAAGTGTCCAATATGTCCAATACTATAACATATACAGTAAGTGTCCAATACTATAACATATACAGTAAGTGTCCAATATGTCCAATACTATAACATGTCCAATACTGTGACATATAAGTGTCCGATACTGTGACATGTGTCCAACGTGTCCAATACTATGAGATACAAGTGTCCAATACTATAACATAAGTGTCCAATGCTGTGACATATAAGTGTCCAATACTATGACATAAGTGTCCAATATGTCCAAGCCTCCTATGTGGAAGCCGCCTAATCAAAGAATTTGATCTATCTTTAATAATAAGTAGCTTGGCGTAGCACTTTACTTTACAGAGTGGTAATAAGTAGGTAATGATTCAGTAATTACACAGTAACAAATTGTATTTAATCATCAATTAAACGTCAGTTTCCTGGTTGTGTTTAAATAATAAATCAGAAATTGTAGTTAGTGTAAACAAGGCCACTGTGAGATGGTAAAATGAAGGTAACAAGTTGTACTTACCAAAAATGACCTGCTTATTTTATAACTCTTTATGTATAATAAGTGAGCAATGATTAGAAGACGTGCATTTAAGATTTAATAAACTTGTTACTATTGTGTTTCTATTATTACCGCCTCGTTACCGCTACAATTGTTTACTTATTATAAATAAGATACATAAAATAAGCAGATCAATTTCAAGACAATTTCTGATTTATTATTTAGTAACAACCAGGAAACTGACATTTAATTAATGATTGAATACAATTTGTTGCTGTAAAATTTCCATATAATTACATACTTATTACCGAACTGTAAATTAAAGTGCTAAACCTTTATCTAAATTTTTGGTGATTTTTACTTTTATGCATCATTTGAGCACAGCAGCTGGTGTTTATCTTGTGTGAACATTTCATAATTAATGGACCAACAGAAATAGGCCAAAATTGCTTCTAGAAATCCGGAAGTCTGGTTCCATTGACTTCCATTAAATCAGATCTCCTGTAAAGAAGGCATTCTGGAGATACTTGTTTATCCCTGGACAGCAGCAAAATGCAAACTCACTGGTTTTTATGACATCATAAGAACAAAAGCACTGACTCTGTTTTGGATTAGTTTTAGCGTATACATTGCATGCAGTGAGGTGAACGTCAATTTTGAAAGCTTAACAATACAAACCACCAAAAAGTATGGTCTTCATATCATACAGGTCCTTTAATACTATCGGCACTCTCCACAGGAGTCTCAGGGGTCACAGGAGCTCGTGAATGAGTTCACATCAAAGCAGAGAAACCCAGCATAGTCCAGCACAGAGAACCACTCCAGTAAAGGACCTCAGGAGCAATCCCCTCCACTTCAGCGACGTCTAAGATCTACGAAAGCTACATCAACCCCAGCAGGGCTGACATGTCAACCTGATACCGCAGGGAGAGTTAATTAACTTCTCTCATCGCATGAAAAGATCAGCGCCCATTAGAAGTAAGAGACGGGGAGGTATTCATGAGCACGGAGACCCTCTCATTTATACAGAGCCTAATGTGTTGGCTGAACACTACTAAGACTTAATTACTCATAGCTGCATGCAGCAAAATGGAGCATGCTTTGTTTACCTGACACCATGACCATGCTACATAAACAGCTAAAGATTTAAATCCCTTACTGATCCCACAGTGGGGAAATTTAGTCTCCGCATTTAACCCATCCGTGAAGTGAAACCCCCACATACACACTCACTAGTGAACACACACACTAGGGGGCAGTGAGCACACTTACCCGTGTGCTCACTGCCGTGGGCAGCCCTATCCATGGCGCTCGGGGAGCAGTTGGGGGTTAGGTGCCTTGCTCAAGGGCACCTCAGTCGTTACTGTCAGTTCAGGGAATCGAACCGGCGACCCTCCGGTCACAAGGCTGGTTCCCTAACCTCCAGCCCCCACTAGCCCTTAAAACAGTGAATGCTTTACATGCTGAGAGCTGCTGTAAAGCTGCTGCTGACTGTAAATGTATGTTGAGTTGAGTTCAGCTGCACATGGTAACTGGATTATCCTGTTCTGAGTTTGGTTCATCATCGGCGATTGTTATGCTGGTGGCTGTGCCCTGTACTTCAATCGCGATAGAGAGAAATGCAGGGCACAGCACTAAACATTAAAATACACAGGAGGTGGAATTAAAGGTGCAGCTCACTCTGACATGGTTTACTGTACAGTGCCGTCAGGCTTAAGCTTGATACTCTACCACAGATGATTACAGTACTGCTATAATGGTTCATAATAACCTACAGGGGTTGAACAATGAAACTGAAACACCTGGTTTTAGACCACAATCATTTATTAGTATGGTGTAGGGCCTCCTTCTGCGGCCAATACAGCGTCAGTTGGTCTTGGGAATGACATATACTGTGCCCTGCACAGTGGTCAGAGGGATTTTAAGCCATTCTTCTTGCAGGATAGTGGCCAGGTCACTACGTGATGCTGGTGGAGGTTCGTCCTTCTTGGTGGTATGCTGACATTACCCTGGATACCGTGGCTCTTGATACATCACAAAGACTTGCTGTCTTGGTCACAGATGCGCCAGCAAGACGTGCACCAACAGTTTGTCCTCTTTTGAACTCTGGTATGTCCCATAATGCTGTGTGCATTGCAGTATTTTGAGCAGAACTGTGCTCTTACCTGCTAACTGAACCTTCACACTCTGCTCTTACTGGTGCAATGTGCAATTAATGAAGATTGGCCACCAGGCTGGTCCAGTTTAGCCATGAGACCTCCCACACTAAAATGACAGGTGTTTCAGTTTCAGTGTCCAACCCCTGTTTATTTAGAGCTTTAAATGGATCCTGCCGACAGAGCTATCAGTGTGTCATCATGATCATGGCTGCTAGAACAACAGGGGCGAGAATAAGAGTGCTAGGGTAACGTGATACTGTGTAAACACTGGTTACAGTATTAAAGAACGAAGACTGCGGTGCGTCTAGTACCATTTCTATGTTCTCCTGGGTGACGAAGCGTAGTTTGTTCTCCATGCGTCTGAAAGCGTGAGCGAGCTCTTCGTTCTTTCGACTCAGGCGTCTGTTCTTATCCAGGAGTGGCTTATACTGGCTCTCCGCCTCGCGAAGGCGCTTCAGCTGCAGAACATATACCATGCACACAACCGCACACACACACAACCACACACACACACGCATGCACACAATTAAAAATACAATGGTCAGGACCCCCACAGGACCACCACAGAGCAGGTATGATGTGGGTGGTGGATCATTCTCAGCACTGCAGTGACCCTGACGTGGTGCTGGTGTGAGTGGATCAGACACAGCAGTGCTGCTGGAGTGTTGAGACAGTGTGTCCACTCACTGTCCACTCTATTAGACACTCCTACCTTGCTGGTCCACCTTAGTCGATGGCTCATCTGCTGCTGCACAGTGCAGTGTTGGTCATCCTCTAGTCCGCTGCCCACAGGACTCTGTGGCCTGGATAGTTTTGGTTGGTGGACGATCCTCAGTCCAGTGACACTGAGGTGTCCATCAGCACTGCTGTGTCTGATCCACTCAGACCAGCACCACACACACTAACACACCACCACCACGTCAGTATCACTGAATGATCAACAACCCAAATATTATCCGCTCTGTGGTGGTCCTGTGGGGGTCCTGATCATTGAAGAACAGGGTAATACAGTATAGGGGGAAACAGATGGACAGTGAGTTTACATACAAGTCAGTGTACCTAATAAAGTGGCCAGTGAGGTAAGTTAATGGCTTACTGTTCCTGTCAGCATCAATCATAATATAAACTTCTAACCATAACAGCTTTGCGGCAGTGTGAATGGAACTGTGTTCGTTTTTGGAGGCCTGTATGGTTCAGGTTTCAGCTCAGACAGCTTCTATTGACCTCTCGCTCTGTCTGGACTGAAGGGGGAGAACATGATCCTCAATCGGTATTATCTCTCTGAGAACACGGCACCATTAACAGGAACACTGACACACCAACTCATCACATAACGCTTATGAGGACACAAACACTCATGTGTATTTTATACAGTATGCAGAACCAGCAGAGAGGTCCATCAGCAGGCAGAGACACTTTGTCACCTCACAGCAAGAAGGGCCTAGGTTTGATTCCCCAGCGGGGTAACCGGTGTCCTGTCTGTGTGGAGTTTGCATGTTCTCCCTGTGTGGTATGTTCTGTCCTTCGAGTGCTCTGGTTTCCTCCCACAGTCCAAAGGCATCCAGTCAAGCAGGTTGGAGATGCTAAATTACCACAGGTGTGTGTGTACCCTGTGATGGACTGGTGGTCTATCCAGGCTGTCTCCACACTTCGGCCCATTAAACACTGGGATAGGCTCCAGCACCACCCAAGCTAAGCCCCGGAGGATAAGCAGCTTACCCTGCGTTTACACTAGCAGGTGACAAGCTGCTTACATCGGCCCAAGTTTGTCTCTTGTGGGTGTGTTCAAGGCCACTCAAGTTGCTGGGTGTGGGCATGTACCAGGTCCAGGAAAGCTAGCTAGTTTAAAAAGCACATATTACTGCTGAACTCGTTTGTATGGGAATCTAACAGCTCGCATTTGTGGCTAGCTTCATTTTCCTGTTAGCATGCTGGCTAGCCTAACTATTTATAAGGTGGCCTAACTAACCAGAGACCCCAATAGTATCCACTGTTTTCCTCCACGATTCATTTTTCTTCAAGTGTATATGTGCAAAGATGCATCATATAAACAGCGGTTATGATATTCGCTTCCATCTTTACCACCACACTGTGGAAAACTGGAATCAATCGCTGGTAGGAACAAAAGTTCTGAGAGCAGAAGCTGAGGGCCTTGAAATCCCGGTGTTTACGACTGATCTGGAGAATTTGTTGGAGCCAGTCTTTTACAATGTTGCTTCACCGTGTCATAACTCAATTGCATAAAGTCGAGAAAATCTCAATAGGATTTGCTCCTCTGTCGGAGAGTTGCTTGCTGCTTGTCGCTAAATCGCAACTACAAATCCCGTACTCCCATAGGAAATGACTGGGCTCTTGTCGCTCTGTTGCCTGCTAGCGTGAACACAGGGTAAAATGGTGAATGTATATCGTCTCTGTCCAATGAAAAACATGTATCTCCAGTTTTTTAAATTTTATGCATCATTTGAACACATCATCTGCTGTTTACACTGAGTGAGAATCTCATGATGAATGGACCAACAGAAATGGCCCAAAACTGCTTGGGAAGACGTCTGGTTCCATTGACTTACATTAAAATTGAATGTGGTTTTTGGCCTCTCCTGTAAAGTTGCCATTTTGGAGATACATGTTTTTCCTTAAACAGCGACGATATGCTGAAGTTACACATGTGCATGGTTTAAACTGGAGGTAACACTGTACAATTAGTGCTGACCAACTAACACGAAGTAATGCATTAACAATGGCTAACTAACGTTAAGTAAACAACTGTTAACATGTAGTTACATGTTTACTTAAGAGTTACATAGTACTACTTACTGTAACTATTGTGAATGTATTACTTCATGTTAGTGAGTCAGCACTTAATGTAAAAGTGTTATCAATAAGATATTATAAGATAAGATAAGATAATCCTTTATTGATCCCACAGTGGAGAAATTTACAATGTTACAGCAGCACAGAGGAAAGAATAGAAGTTTTAGGAAATATACAAATAATAAATAAGATTTAATATATAAAACGTACCGAAAAATATAAATAGAATACAAAAAAATGTTAAAAATTATAATGAATATTAATATTAGATTGGTGAATAACATGCATTCAGTCATAATCAATGTAATAATCTTTAATAAACGGGTATAATAAATAAATAGAGAGGGATCAGTAAGGTTTGAAATGCAATGAATATGAATAATCTGGCATGTTTAATATATTGGTGTTTAACCTCCTTGTGATTAATAGGACCTAACAAGTTTAAAAACCAAACGTTGTCTTTGTACAGGAAGTTGTTTTGGCAAAAAACAATGATATCCTCATATGAGGCCAAAAGGTCAACATTTGAAAAAGTATCATGGTGCAGAGAAGCAGAAATGTAAAGTCCTCATATGAGGACGCTGGGGTCTCGGGAGGTGAAAGTCTAAGTGGTGTGTGATAGTTTCTGAAAAGACGTTCTCTTCTGTAACTCAGGTGTGCTGAAAACAAACGCTGATGGGTTGATTTAATAAATGAGGTGCTAATGAGCATCAGTCTACAGACGGCCTGCCGCCAGTGGGGTTGGCCAATTAGTGTCTCGGCTACTGAGAACTTCCATGCGAATGAACACAGGCCCAACACGGTAATTAACATTTGACCAGTGCAGTGTAAAGCTCTGTGTGACGTGCTCTCTGTATGAAAGCCCAGCTCTGCTAGGTAGGAGCGGAGAAGCTATTCATCCTTCTCTGTTTGTGGTTTCAACTGTGACTCATTCGGTCATAGTGACTCAGTAGGGGCAATATGTGATATTGCTCATCTAGAAAAGCGCATGATTAGTTCTGTATTATTTTGGGAAAAAATTCAGAGTAATGAGTCAGAAATTCGAGAGAGTAAGTGATCACACATCGGTTTCCAGCTGAACTGATGAGCTGAACTTGAATGAGCATATTTAGAAAAATGTAAGATATTGTAATTACTGAGTGTGTGCCAGCCATAAATGACCAAAGACATTACTGACACAGCATGCACAGCTTCAATCTGTGTTTTTAATGACTGCCTGATAAAGAAAACTGTCTAATCATTCTGTAAAATCTTCCCTAGAGACACTTAAGATGAATATCTTAACCCTTTAATGCTTCAAAGCCTTGATGCACGCAGAGCTAAAAGTCAGATAAACGGATCGATAGTCTAACACACCAGCAGTATACAAGCAAGCACGGCAAATGGGCATCGCAGGGTCATAAATGACATTGGGGTTTAAATGCCGCTTGGGGAATGAGCAGCAGGTGGGTGCAATCAGTACTCTGGTGAGGCAGAGCGTGAGAATGAAGTGTGATTTGGTGACTGGGGACAAGCGAGGGTGACATCATCAGGTAGTGCACCTTGGGGGTATGGGTTTCGGTAGATCGGCAGTGTAAAGGAAACCCGGAGGCATGACACTTCACGGCGTTATATTAGAGTTTATTACAATATGTTAATGACGAAAGTGTTGAACTTAACCTGACGGTGCCATCTCTACCAAACGGTAGAAGTAAGTTAGGCCAATAAAATCCACCAGAGGTCACTGAGTCTTTCAGTATGATGTGTCTTTACCATCAACCATGGAAGAAACAACAAGCAACAAGTAAGGTTCTTTACATGTGTGGGTTGTTGTTGGTGGAATTTGGGAAGTTAGGTTTGAAGTTTCAAAGGTTTTGATGAACAGCATTAGTCTAATAAGGGCAAAATCAATTTTCATAAAACATGCGCTACTGAACATGCTAATTGTTTCTTTAGAGTAAAGCTGCCTATGATAATCTGATGTAATCAAAATTGGCTATGTGCTTTATTATAAATGGTCCAAAACAAACAAACAAAAAAACGAAATTCCAATTCTGTTTTTTTTTTTTTTTGGTGAGGATTAGGAAATGAAATAATGAAAAAAAAAATGATCAGGAATTAATACCAGTATGAAGGACCTCCACTCTACACTATAACATTAGCTCTGTTTGCTGTAGGAAGAGACACTCACCAGCTCATTGCGTTCCTCTGAGAGTAGAGCGTTGCGGTCCTCCAGCTTGCGAATGATGGCGCTTAGCTCAGCGATTTTCAGCTGGAAACGACGAGCATCCTTCTCGTCCAACTGCTGCACCTGCAACACAAACCAACTGCAGGAAACTGGAGACAAAACCACTGGAGTTCCACCTACGGCACCGACGACTGTTATCTGGACTTTCTCCGCAGCTGTGCAGAAGAAGAGACCAACTTCAGGCTCCAGTCTGAACGAAATCTTTTTTATATATCTCGTACTTTCAAACATATGACACAACGCTGTTAGGTTAGTGGTGAGCTGCTGAATTTCTTTTTCATAGAATCAGTAACGACCTTTACAGTCACTTGAGGCCCAGGGAACACAAAGACAGAGCATGTGTCTGAATGGGTCCAATCTAGCATGGCCAACCAGGTCTCACACCAGGTCTCACACCAGTTTTCCATTACTTAGCACTGTGCAAAAGTCAGAGACCGCTCGCCATTTATTTAACATCTATTAAAGGTGCAGTGTGGAAGATTTACAGGGGATCTATAGGCAAAAATGGAATCTAATAATTAAAACTAAGTTTCCATTAGTAGATAATCACCTGTAACTATGCATCGTTATGTTTTAGTTAGCTTAGAATGAGCCCTCTTATGTACATAGAATCGGGTCACCTTCCAAGGCTGCCATGTTTCTACAGTAGCCAAGAATCTGACTGCTAGGGCTAACATGACAGTCACAGCCGCTTCCTAATTTATTCAGACACCATTGAGGGTTAACAAAGGTCTAAGTCCTCTTCCCTTTAGTCTGCTTGCTAACAAGTCCAGATCTGAGCTTCTACTAAGGTGCATGAGGTTCTGTCTTTGTAGCATGCCTCAGGTCTGTGTTTCTTTGTTTTGTTGTTTAAGTCATGAAACTAGAAACTCAAGCCAAGCGGGCTCCACATAGTTAGCTATCTCCACCTTTGCCAGGCTAGCTATTTCGTCAGCCCGTCTGCCTGACAAGTTTGACAACCGAGAACACAAAGATATGGGTTAATAAAAAGGAACACCACATAAAACCCTGTATCAGGGCTCCTAACAGACAGACAGTTTGGCTTTTAACAGCGGATGCTAACATTCACTATATTTGCCAACAAGCTAACATGGGAGCCCACAGACACTGAACTTTGAATTTCTTCATTGGTTAAAGGGTCGATTCTCGCTTTATCAACTGTGATCACCTTCTCTTCTCTTTCTCATCACAAGGAAAGTTCTAGAATGACAACTCAGCAGTTCCAGATAGATCCAGATCTATTCAAACAATGAGAACCTCTGCCTGTGCAATACAGGCTAGAACCTGGACATGATGATGAATACGTCTTAGCTCAACATGACCCTAGAGAAGGTCATTCTTGTGTTTAAGTTAAAGCACCAGTTGGTTGAAAAATTCCCTGTAGACTGAGATTTTAGCCACTGCTGGTAGACCTGTATGATCATACGCTTCCATACACCTGCAGATTCAGCTACTTCCTTCACACTATGGTCTTTGGCCACGCCCACATGCAGTCACTCCTTTTAGCCAATCATTAACATCTGCTCTGGAGCCATTTTCCACACATGGAACGAGACATTCACTGCACTGTAGCACCTCTTCTCAATCTATCACTCACACCCTGCAGGTATTTATAGCCCCATCATCCCTGTGCAGCGCCATCTGCAGAAGCCTGAAGTTACTACCACCTTAAACACACAAGGTGACCACTTTTTTGTTTCAGGAATATATATATAATATATAATAATAATGTTCTGTAATAACTACTGAGGTGAACAGCAGCTGAACCCAAAAAGAGCAAAAAGAATTGCAGCATGATAGGACGCAGTAAGAAGAAGTATCTTACAGGAGTGAAAGGCCATGGGGAGCAAATCCATCGTCACCTGCCAAGCACAGCTTTAAATAGCATCACATTCACAATACGGCCCCACTGATGTGCAGAGTGTCAGATCTGTGTGCATGTGTGAATATTACAGCCCACCCCTGTATATGTAATGTGGGGGTGTGCACACCTGCAGGCATGTATAAGACCTTCGGTATGAGTATGAGGCTAGGCTTTAAGTGAACATGTGTGCATGCATATTTCCACAGCACCAAATAAGTGATATTTCATATTAGTGCTCTCCATCATGCCTGAAAATCTGTCCCTGCAGCTTCAGATTAAAGGGGACCTGTCAGGCTTTTCCTCTTACCCTTTAACGTGTTAGGTAGCTTTGGTGTATGTGAATGCTCTTCAAAGTTATAAAGCCCACAGTACATGCCAGAAAGCGAAACTCTCTCCTACAGAACCCACTTTTTTCCCAGCTGCCCGAAATGCTTTATTGGGTTTCCAGACCTTTACACTGTTACAAAGTGATGTCATCTCGTAACACAGTCCTTAGTGCCCACCTACCTGCAAACTTGGCACACAATGCACAGAGCCCTATAAAAAAAAACCTGACACTCTCAAACAGCCTGCTCCAGTCTAGATCGCAAAGGTGGATCGGATCTACCAACTTAGATCTGATCTACCAGCTTAGATCTGGAGTTTCAGGATCAGACCCCAACTCCAACTGATATGCAGAACCAGTACCATAAGAACAGCTACAGGGGTTGGACAATGAAACTGAAACACCTGGTTTTAGACCACAGTCATTTATTAGTATGGTGTAGGGCCTCCTTTTGCGGCCAATACAGCGTCAGTTGGTCTTGGGAATGACATATACAGGTCCTGCACAGTGGTCAGAGGGATTTTAAGCCATTCTTCTTGCAGGATAGTGGCCAGGTCACTACGTGATGCTGGTGGAGGTTCGTCCTTCTTGGTGGTATGCTGACATTACCCTGGATACCGTGGCTCTTGATACATCACAAAGACTTGCTGTCTTGGTCACAGATGCGCCAGCAAGACGTGCACCAACAGTTTGTCCTCTTTTGAACTCTGGTATGTCACCCATAATGTTGTGTGCATTGCAGTATTTTGAGCAGAACTGTGCTCTTACCTGCTAACTGAACCTTCACACTCTGCTCTTACTGGTGCAATGTGCAATTAATGAAGATTGGCCACCAGGCTGGTTCAATTTAGCCATGAGACCTCCCACACTAAAATGACAGGTGTTTCAGTTTCATTGTCCAACCCCTGTATATCGGTGTGCACTTGTAGCAGGATGCCGTTCTACCATTTACCACTTCACATATATATCGGGTTGTCTCAACTAAGATTAAGATTAGAACTATTTTGCCAAAGTGCTGACACACAGAAGAACTCAACCTCTGCATTTAACCCATTCATACGGTGAAACACCCACACAATAGTGAACACACACTAGGGGGCAGTGAGCACACATGCCCGGAGCGGTAGGCAGCCCTATCCAGTGCAGTCGGGGACCAGATTGGGGCTAGGGCACTCAAAGGCACTTTAGTCACTCTTATATCGCCCCAAATCGCCATCTCTAATATATATTTTGTTGTGCAAAAGAAATTGACAAAACATCATTGAAAAGCTCTAGTTCCTCTTTCGGTTAGTGAATATTCATGATGTACAGACCAATAGGATTTTTCCAAACCTGCTTAGAAAAGGATTTTGTTCTATCAGCCTCCATTGCAGGTAAAGAAAGCTGTTTCATTCTTCTGTAAAGTTCCATTCTGGAAGTTTTTAAGGTGGACTGAATAATTCCATGAGGGCTATTTTATACTCTTCACTTCTTTTTTAAAGTATCAATCAATCAATATTTATTTGTATAGCGCTGTTTACAACCAACGTCGCCTCTAAGCAGCTTCACAGAAAATCAGTGTGTTATAAAAAGAGTTCATGTACAGACATGTGGGGAGGGGCACCGGGTCCAAGCCCCCCCCCTTAAGCAAGCCAGAGGCAACAGTGGCGAGGAAAAACTCCCTTGAGTAAGGAAGAAACCTCGAGAGGAACCAGACTCAAGGGCGGAACCCGGCCTCCTCAGGTCGAACCCGGATGAGAAGAGAAAGTAAAGCATTAAGATAAACATAAGCCTATGCCTATGCATTTACTCTACTACAGCCTATGCATTTAACCCTTGATTTGAAGGGGTTAATTACTTTGGGCAGAAGTATTTGTCCCTGTTGGACCATGAGAATACCTTGATTCATCCAAACAGGTATATGACACCTGTGATCGGTCAGAATGGCCAGCAAACTTAGAGATTGTACATTACAACCCACTCTAATAATATGATAACGAATGCTACATCATGCAGTCCTAATGGCAAGGCGTCTAAATCATTCCTCAGAGCCTCTTCTCATGCTTACACAAAGATCAATGCCATTCAGCCTACACTGAGTCGGCTCTATACATGGGAGAATACCAAATACCGAACCAAAGACAGTACAAACCCATAGGAGGTCCATATTCAGTAGGTGCAGGAGACAACTGTGTGATAATACTTTGAGTAATGGGTGTAAATTTGTGTTTCAGTGAGACAAAGAGTAAGCTTTGGTAGCTTGAGTTGGTGATATCTGAAGGGAAGATATCAAACCCAATACAGTGGGATGTGTGACCTCTCAGCCACAAAGGCAAAAGGATATGCAGGAGCAAGACGTTCAAGGTTGAAGACTTGATATTACGTCTTCACAGCCTGATATTATGGAGTGTTGTGCTTTGGGAAAGCTGCAGCCTCCCAAACCCAGACTAAGACTGTATCATTCACAGTTCAAGCTTAGACCTTTCCATATTTCTACATGAATAAGACCTAAAACTCAGATCAGATTTTCATTTTACTGTGTCAAAACTAGACAGGGAGACACAATTTAAACCAAATGAGACCAAAATATTATACCCGGTCATGTATTTGTTAAATAAGTAGAGATAAAAGATCCAGCATAACACATCTGTAAGTGGCCCCTATACAGAGCGCCTTCTATTCTTCAGTGCTAATGGGTTTTCTTGCACCAGGTCCTTCCACAACATCTCTATAGGACTAATGACTTTGATTTGGCCATTCCAAGAATGTGTACTTAGGGTTGTTACCTTGCCGTATGACGCACATTGTATTTAGACTCAGTTCACAGACAGAAAGCCTGCCAGGTTTCTTTACAATTTGCTGGTATAATTAAGAATTTGATGTTCCATAAATGATGCCAAGCTGTCCTGGCCCAGATGTAGCAAAGCATTTTTACATTTTACATTTTTACGGCATTTAGCTGACGCTCTTATCCAGAGCGACTTACAAGGTTAATCATATTACAGGGAGGCCAGTGTAGTGTTAGGAGTCTTGCCCAAGGACTCTTATTAGTGTAGCACAGCATAGTCACCCAGACAGGGATTCGAACCCCAGTCTCCTACATGTAGAGATGGCACTCTGTGTAGTGGTGTTACCTGCTGAACTACACCAACCACTCCAGGTACTACCACATACTACCACAACTGTGTTTCATAGATGGAATGAGGGCTTTACTTGTTTAGAAGTCAGCTGGGTTCTTTGTGACCTTGCAGACTACTACCTGCCCAGCGGCATGAGCTGCCAGCAGGAAGCTTGGGGCGTATACTTATACATATATGTATTACATATATTAGTATATTATTATTATTATATTATATTATTATTTAGTATATTATACACCTATGTGTATATATATATATATATATATATTATAGTATATATATATATATATATAATATAGCTATATATCTTAGTATATATATATATATATATATATATATATATATATATATATATATATATATATATCTTTGAATGATGAGTTAAACATTCATCATATTTATAATAAGGTGAAAATTTGACGCACAAATTGGTGATGAACGCTGGTTACTAAGTATTTGCCTAGGCCCCAAACAGACTCTAGGATCGTCATGGTAACCGCCTTGGTCTTGGAGTAATCTTTATTGGTTGACCACTCCTGTGGAGGGTAATAATGGTCTTGAAACCTCCAAGATGCTAATCCTAGACATTCACATATTTTTGCCAGATATGAATAATTGGATCATTTACCATGGAAAAAATTAACAACCGAGTTCAATATTTTGGTCTCATTTGTTTAATTGAGTTCTCTTTATCTACTTTTAATGCTTGTATGAAAATCTGATGATCCCCAAACTTTCAGGCCCCACCATGTATGTTCTTATGGACGTTCTTAAGAAGTAGGGTAACCACAGTGATACGCCACAGTTCACAGTAAGCTAACATATACACCAGAACTGTCTGAAGCTACGTAATAAATAGATATAATTATAATAAGCTCTCTACAAGCACCTCCTATTCAGGGAATTCTCAGTCTTTCTAGAATGTTCTGGCTACAGTAGTTCCTCTATTTGTGTGGAAATCATCTTACAGGTGTAGAAATATCACTGGCGTTGTAAATGTGTTCTGCGTTGGGGTTAAGGACAAACAAAATCCATCCATGCGCCATTCATGCTTTATGTTACTCAAAGGGAATTTCATAAAAACGGGTATCAAAGAGTTCACAGAAAAGAGAAATATACCAACAAAACACAGAACCTGACCATAGCAGTGACAAGCCCAAAGAATCAGGAGGAAACAAACACTTAGGAGGAGCGGCTTGAGGGTGGAGCATAAAGCAGCCATTAACGGCGAAGCCGGCAGTGAAGCGAAAGCAAAGGAGGCGAGCGTTTTCCTACTGTCTACGTGTGTAGAGAATGAAGGAGCTCTCATTAACGTTTCAGTGATAGAGCAGAGCAGCCAAAGCAGGTTGTGATGAAAATCGCCCAGAGCGAGAACAACTCTACAAAGTCTCCAGCAAACTCCAAACCAACCCAACACTGTTCCAGACGGCATGGATCTCCCGAATTAACACGGTTTCATTTGGTTTAGCATCCCATGCATCTCACTGCCAGGCCTCAGTGTTAAAATCTGTCGTCCGTTGGAGAAATGTTGGTAGTACATGTCTCTTCTGTTTAATCCATATCCTTTTGAAATCGAAAATCTAAAAACATGAATTTTCATTTATTTATTTATTTTATTTTAATCCCTCAAAACTGATTCATATCCTGGCTGTGTGGGAACTTTGCAGAGTCTTTGAGCCTTATTATGGTAACTGTAGTCTACTGACTTCTAACCTGGTAATAATAATAATCATAATAATAACATAAAATAATAGTTTTTTAATAGTCTGATAATAATGTAAGCTCACTGAACAAAAATTAGTATATAAATAAATATTTTGCATGAAGATTATAAGGGTGAAAAAAACCTGTGGTGTGTGAGTGGAATTGAGAAGAGGTGGTATAGTGCAGGGAATGTCTCGTTCCATGTGTGGTAAATGGCTCCAGAGCAGATGTTAATGATTGGCTAAAAGGTGTGACTGCATGTGGGCGTGGCCAAAGACCATAGTGTGGAAGAAGTAGCTGAATCTGCAGGTGTATGGAAGCGTACGGTCATACGGGTCTACCAGCAGTGGCTAAAATCCCAGTCTACAGGAAACTCTCCTCGGAATTAAGCCAGGTAAGGCATCCACCAAATCTGGCCCAACTGAGTTATTCTTTGATGTAGGAGTGTCTGAACATTAATGCGTCCTACATGGTATGGAGCTGTCTATACAGTACGTCGCAGTCGGAATTAATTAATGGAATTAACAAAGGCATGTTTTGAGGGATTTAAATAAAATACATTTTAATTTCATTGGTCGATTTTTGATTTCAAATGGATGTGGACTGAACGGAATGCTAGGCAGATGGTTGAACTGCTGCACTTAAACCACCAGACAGGAAGTGTAGCAACAGTGTAATGTCCGTTCCAAGTAGCATTGGAGTCGTCTAAATGCCTCATTACACTGTTGCACTGTCAAAAGTTGAAGCAATTGATCCATCTATGCTTCACCAACCAAAATGCCCCTCTGTAGTCACTGCAAGGTTGGACCAGCTTTAACTCTGTAATGATCTGCTCAACCTTTTGGTAGAGCACCTTTTGAGTCACTATATCTAACTGCAGAAGGTGTCTAACCTGATTGTGCCATCTCTACCAATCGACAGAAGTAGTAGTTAGGAGGGTTTTTTCATATTTTAGTTTTAGAAATTTAGATTTATCCGAATTTTGTAAATGTATACAAACAACAAAAAGGAGTCTAGAATAATGAAAATAATAGAAAAATATTTGTTACCAAATGGTCTAGTTGTTTCTTTATGCCAAGGATGTCTATGCTAAGCTAATGTCATTAAGATTGCTTTGTTATTATCGCCCCAAACAAGTACAAAACATAGGGGTGGGGACTTTTAAGGTTTAAAAAGCTTTAGCAGCTAGAAATGAGTGATTTGAGTAGAGTAGCTACACATAACATTAACCTTTGGTCGGAAACAGCGAATGTGAGCTTGGTCCAATTTATCCTAATCACTCACATTTTACAAGCTTATTAGAATTTAGATTTAATACTTCACTCTGGATGTAGGTAAAGTTTGTCCCACCTTGCAATAGTGTGTACATGAGGGCAGAGCATGGTTAGATCAGCTCCTGACTGAAGCTTAAAAGGCAAAAGCTTTGAATTGTAGACAGGTGCAACCATCAGCGGCGAACCAGGAACATAAGCGTGGGAGACTGGGACGAGTGCTGGTGGGCGGAGTCAGGCAGCCGAGAAGCAGGAGTGAGGGTTAGGCGGGTGAGTGAGGTATGCTTACAGTGTTAGCTGTGCTCTCTGCTGTGTCTCCTGCACCGGCTGAATAGGGGCCCTCTCTCTTGGGGCTGAGCAGATTCAGTTGATCGGTTACGGCCTGCTTCTGCTGCTGCAGCCGCTGCGCATGGCCCGCCTGCACCCCCAACTCTTTCTCCAGACTGACCACAGTCCGCTCTTTAACCTTTATCTCGTCCATCTACAGGACAGAACACAGCACAGTCACACACACATACAAACACTCGGGAACGTCTGGGCCGATTAGCAATAACCGATAATTAATTTAGCAATGCTGATACCAACTGGTGAACTGAAGACGTTCATGTTATAATGTATTTATGAAGTCAGCATTAAACTAGATACAGCTAAAACAAAGGGATGGCAGGTGGACTTGGATGATCATTCCAGGTGACAGCATTAAAAAAAAAAAATATCATAGTCGTTATGGACCATCAAAAAACGAGATGGAATGTCAAACACATAGAAATATAGGTGCCACTTTAGAATAAGGCTACCTTTATACAGGGTTTATACATTGTTTACACATATATTGTAAGTGTTTAGGTCATAAACAGTTTACAAAGTATTAATAAGCAGTTATAACACATTAATAAAAAGGGCTATATGAACTCCTCCATATGATGTATTGGTAGAGCACCTTTTGAGTCACTATATCTAACTGCAGAAGGTGTCTAACCTGATTGTGCCATCTCTACCAATCGACAGAAGTAGTAGTGGAGGTTTTTTCATATTTTGGTTTTAGAAATTTAGATTTATCAGAATTTCGTAAATGTATACAAACAACAAAAGGAGTCTAGCATAATGAAAATAATAGAATAATGTTTAAACAATATTTGTTACCAAATGGTCTAGTGGTTTCATATGCCAAGGATGTCTATGCTAAGCTAATGTCCTTAAAATTGCCCTTAAAATTGCCCTTAAAATTGTCCTTAAAATTGTCCTTAAAACATAAACACTCGTCTGGGCCGATTAGGAATAACCGATAATTAATTTAGCAATGCTGATACCAAGTGGTGAACTGAAGACGTTCGTGTTATAATGTATTTATGAAATACGGAATGGAATATGTATTGAAGCTAACACGATGTATACTGACTGGTGGAAAATATCAGTAAACATCAAAATCTAAGCTTTAACAGTATAAATGCATGTGTGTTCACTGTTAGACTAACAGCAGGTCACTGTAGCCCATGTTATGCATGTGTTGTAACTGTTTAATAATGATGTTAAGGTGTTTATGACTTAAGTAATAAGCATTAGTACACTTTTTTGTAAACCATTCATAAACTCTTTATAAAGGTAGCCTTATTCTAAAGTGGTACCGAAATATATAGCCTATAAATACAATAAAACACACACACAAAAAAAAATCACTGATCAGATCTGCATAGTCGAGTCACAATATTATGACCACCAGCTAATATCCAGAGTAACCAGCGTGTGCAGCACGGACAGCAGGTAGATGGGCTAGGAGTTATTTAAGGTCCTGCTAGGTGGTCATAGAAGCCATGCTGACTACAATGCCTCCCAGAGCTGCTGGAGGGTGCTGGAGCAAACACGGTGATCAGGGTGGTCCCACAGATGCTCAATTAGGCTCAAGTCTGGGGAATTAGGGGGCCAGGTACTTAGTACTTAGAAGTCTTGGTCATGCGCCACCTCCGGTGAGGGACCGATAGAGGGGATTATGTTTGTCAGTGGATAAATTAATGAAGGTATGACAACATTGGTGTACAGATAAAGAAATAAATAGATGAAGGTACAATGTTGGTTTAATGATAGATGACTAACAGCTATGGGCAGCAAGTTAGCTTTAGCCCGCTATGTCTCTTTGACTCTGAAACATCTTTTGTGTGGGCGGGGCAAGAAACGTCACCCCTGTGATCATTCATGGGAAGGCTAATGGAACCATTACCCAGTAAGGACTGCACAGTTCACATGGGGAAGTAGAGAAATATGGTGACATGCATCTGATTTATTGGTCACTGGAATGTTAATCAACATGTTACATGACGTATTAACATTTTGACTCAACAAAGAATAAAAAAAAAATGTATATGATTAGCTCTAGTGCTAGCGTTATGCTACATATGCTTATATGTAATATTGGAACAGCCACTATTCAGAAAATGTTCACCCAGTTAATCAGTTACACCAACATTTCTTTCAGCATATTAACCGGTTAAGATGTAATCAGAGTCATTCATGGTGGTTTGATGTGAAACCTTCTACTCTACAGAAACTTTCTGGGTGAGGTCGTCACCGTGGCTGTGTTGGGAACCAGATGTCTGAAAGATGAACACAAAACGATTATAGATATGCCGCCTGATGCCTGGGACAGAGCTTTATAATAGTTTAGGCTTGAATGCAGACTTGGATGTAACATTCACTCATGATGGAGAGATGCGTGTAGGGTATCGTGAGGTTTGACCATCATCATTAGCACCACATATAAAACATCACCAGACATGCGCTCCTTCACTGGTCATTTTGGACAAGTAATAATTTGGTCATATTTGGGTCAGAGGTATATAGACCCATAGACAAACACACACACAGAGTTCAGGCTCCAAGACCAATCCCCGATCTACTCATTAACCTTTACTAACCTTCATCTGCACAAAAGAAAGTAGAGCAGCATCCCTAACACACAAACACACACACACACACACACACTCGCACACACCACATATGCACACACAACTGGCTCCACACAGGCTCTGCAACTGGCCCAGTTCCACTCATTAACCTTTATCACGTCTATCTACAGAGAAGAACATAAAACAGCATCCGTATCACACCCACACACACACACACATACACACTCATACACCCACACCCACACACCCATACACCCACACCCCCCGCATACACACACATGCATATACACTCACCCAGTAAATCCAGACTCCACAACTCTATCCATTTCATCTACAAAGAAGAAAATAGAGTAGCATCCCTAACACACAGAGACACACACACAAATGATGTTGGTGTAGGATACACCAGACACCACACACAAGCAAATTTGGTGTAGACTCACAGAGACACACAGACACACACACACACTACACCACACAGACACACACACACTACACCACACACACACACACACACACACACACACACTACACCACACAGACACACACTACACCACACAGACACACACTACACCACACAGACACACACACACACACACACACACACACACTACACCACACAGACACACACACACACACACTACACCACACAGACACACACACACACACACACTACACCACACAGACACACACACACACTACACCACACAGACACACACACACTACACCACACAGACACACACACACACACACACACACACTACACCACACAGACACACACACACACACACACACTACACCACACAGACACACACACACACTACACCACACAGACACACACACACACACACACTTACACACACATGCATATACCCAGACTCCACAACTCTATCCAATCCATCTACAAAGCAGAAAATAGAGTAGCATCCCTAACACACAGACACACACACACACTTACACACACAGACACACACACACAGCAAATTCAGACTCACAGAGACACACAGACACACACACACACTACACCACACAGACACACACACACTACACCACACAGACACACACACACTACACCACACAGACACACACACTACACCACACAGACACACACACACACACACTACACCACACAGACACACACACACACACTTACACGCACAGACACACACACACTACACCACACAGACACACACTACACCACACAGACACACACACACACACACACACACACACACTACACCACACAGACACACACACACACACTACACCACACAGACACACACACACTACACCACACAGACACACACACACACACACTACACCACACAGACACACACACACTACACCACACAGACACACACACACACTACACCACACAGACACACACACACTACACCACACAGACACACACACACACACACACTACACCACACAGACACACACACACACACACACTACACCACACAGACACACACACACACTACACCACACAGACACACACACTTACACACACACACACACACACTTACACACACAGACACACACACACAGCAAATTCAGACTCACAGACACACACAGACACACACTACACCACACAGACACACAGACACACACTACACCACACAGACACACACACACACTACACCACACAGACACACACACACACACACACACACACACACACACACACACACACTACACCACACAGACACACAGACACACACTACACCACACAGACACACACACACACTACACCACACAGACACACACACACACACACACACACACACACACACACACTACACCACACAGACACACACACACACACACACACTACACCACACATGCATATACAAACTGAAAATCCAAACTCACAAAGTAAATCCAGACCACACAGCTGGCTCTTGTCCACTGATCATCCTTTATCCAATCCAACTACAAAGGCGAACATAGATCAGCATCCCTAACACACAGACACATACACACACACACACACACACACACACAGCTAATTCAGACTACACCACTAGCCTGGGTCCGCTCGTTATCCTCTATCCAAACCAGTCTACAAAACATGGACCAGCATTCCATGGATCAACACACACACACTTACACACACCACACATGCACATACTCATACATTGTAAATCCAGACTCCACAACTAGCCCGGGTCCACTCAAAATCCTCTATCCAGTCAAACTACAAAGCAGGTCATAGACCAGCATCCCTAACACACACACACACATACACACACGCACGCACGCACACACACACACACACACACACACACACATGCTACACCACACATGCACACACAAAAAGTCCAGGCCCTCAAATGGCCCAGGTCCACTCATGAACATTTATTCATCTACAGAGCAGAACCTTGAATAACACACACACACAAACCCCAGACATGCATCGTAAGTCTGCCCAGATAATGTAGTCACCATGACAACCACAACAACCACAGACACAAGCCAGTGATGACCTCACCCATTTTTAATGGGCAACAGCAAAACAGCAGAGCTTTGCCTTTTAATTAGACTTTACTGTATAACCTGTAAACTAGATCAGATCTGATCAATTTCAAAATCAGAAACATCACACAATAATCCCAGACCAGGAATCTCACTGTCAGCGCTTTGGAGGAGGAGGAGGAGGAGGAGGAGGAGAAACAGAAGCAGAAGAAGAAGAAGAAACAGAGGCAGAAGAAGAAGAAGAAGAAGAAGAAGAAGAAGAAGAAGAAAAAGAAGTAGAAGAAGGAGAAGAAGAAGCAGAAAAAGAAGAAGAAGAAGGAGAAGAAGAAGGAGAAGAAGCAGAAGAAGAAGCAGAAAAAGAAGAAGAAGGAGCAGAAGAAGAAGAAGAAGAAGAAGCAGAAGAAGAGGATAAAGGAGAAGAAGAAGAAGAAGGAGCAGAAGAAAAAGAAAAAGCAGAGGAAGAAGAAGAAGAAGAAGAAGCAGAAGAAGAGGATAAAGGAGCAGAAGAGGAAGAAGGAGCAGAAGAAGCAGAAGAAGAAGAAGAAGAAAAAGGAGCAGAAGAAGAAGAAGAAGAAGAAAAAGGAACAGAAGAAGAAGAAGAAACAGAGGCAGAAGAAGAAGAAGAAGAAAAAGAAGAAGAAGAAGGAGAAGGAGAAGAAGCAGAAGAAGAAGCAGAAAAAGAAGAAGAAGGAGCAGAAGAAGAAGAAGAAGAAGAAGCAGAAGAAGAGGATAAAGGAGCAGAAGAAGCAGAAGAAGAAGAAGAAGAAAAAGGAGCAGAAGAAGAAGAAGAAGAAGAAAAAGGAACAGAAGAAGAAGAAGAAACAGAGGCAGAAGAAGAAGAAGAAGAAGAAGAAGAAAAAGAAGAAGAAGAAGGAGAAGAAGAAGGAGAAGAAGCAGAAGAAGAAGCAGAAAAAGAAGAAGAAGGAGCAGAAGAAGAAGAAGAAGAAGAAGAAGGAGCAGGAAAAAAAAGGAGAAGATGAAGAAGAAGAAGATGAAGAAGAAGAAGAAGAGGATAAAGGAGAAGAAGAAGAAGAAGGAGCAGAACAAGAAGAAGAAGCAGAAGAAGAAGCAGTAAAAGAAGAAGAAGGAGCAGAACAAGAAGAAGAAGAAGAAGAAGCAGAAGAAGAGGATAAAGGAGAAGAAGAAGAAGAAGAAGAAGAAGAAGAAGAAGGAGCAGAAGAAAAAGAAGAAGCAGAGGAAGAAGAAGAAGAAGAAGGAGCAGAAGAAAAAGAAGAAGCAGAAGAAGAAGAAGAAGAAGAAGAAGAAGCAGAAGAAGAGGATAAAGGAGAAGAAGAAGAGGAAGAAGAAGAAGAAGAAGAAGGAGCAGAAGAAAAAGAAGAAGCAGAGGAAGAAGAAGAAGAAGAAGGAGCAGAAGAAAAAGAAGAAGCAGAAGAAGAAGAAGAAGAAGAAGAAGAAGCAGAAGAAGAGGATAAAGGAGAAGAAGAAGAAGAAGAAGAAGAAGGAGCAGAAGAAGAAGAAGAAGCAGATAAAGAAGAAAAAGGAGCAGAAGAAGAAGAAGGAGCAGGGAAAAAAAGGAGAAGAAGATGAAGAAGAAGAAGAAGATGAAGAAGAAGAAGAAGAGGATAAAGGAGAAGAAGAAGAAGAAGAAGAAGGAGCAGAACAAGAAGAAGAAGCAGAAGAAGAAGAAGTATGTATGTCCCATGCCTCAAGATTTGCCACACTCCCACAATTCACAGGGGGATGCAGACCTCTAGTTCACATTACAACCTGCTTTGTTGGTGGACTGTAGCGAACGGCTATCCATCCTTCCACCATGATTTCCTAAACAGCCTGTACCTGTATATGCTCATCAGAAACAGCATGATTCTAATTAGGACATGTTCTCTGATGAATCATTAAAACCAGTAGTATTCCCACCCTCGGTCACATGACACACATGCCAGAAAGAAGCCAAATTCACACGACGGAAACTTCACAGCTACACACAGCCAAGAGAAGATCACTTACTCTGAACAGTATGAAAATCTCCAGCTTAGAGAAAAGGAGACATGTTAGCCCCCGGAGCAGTCAAGCCAGCTTTGATGGGCTGATCCCACTGCGTCTGTGTCTGCATGTATAGCTCCGTCTCCCAGAAAGACAGCCAGACATATTCCCACGTCTCCAGAATGACTGATCTCCTGAAGCGAGAGTCTGCTGCAGCTACAAGTAGAGCAGAACTGAAGAATTCGGCTCTGTGTCGTCCTTTTTCCTCAAATCTATGCAGACGCATGCACGCGCAAACATGCACGCACTCACGGTGTCCCCGGTGGTCCATTAGATTCGGGTGGTTAATGGTATTCGGCTCCCCCGGAGTGAGAGCGATCAGCCGTAATCTTTATTCCACATTCTTCTCACATTTGCACACGCAAAGGAAATCTTTAGCCTGACCTTTCACAAATTACGGCTCTAACAAGATAGATTATTCACAGAAGGCCTTCAGAAAGACCTGCAGGGCGGAGTCTGTGACTTTGATTGAAAAAGGGGAGCGTTGCAGCCCATTCTGCTCAACATGTTAATCTCAGAGGCTGGGACATACTGTATACTCCCAATATGGCCTCTAACAGATTATACACATTCTGTTCTAACTGTTTAAACCATTTTATCATAGCAACCCCCTAGCAACCACTAGGGATACCATAGCGAGTGCCAAACACAAGCCTAGCAATCACCTGGGACAGATAGCATATCAAACACCTACTAACTGTCTTATAAATAATATTTATTGAGCTGCACATACAGAAGCACTGTCTCTTAGACGTCTCGGTATGGAGCTGTAGAGGTTCCTAATGGTGTCCTGTGATAATCCATCCCCATACAGCTTGAATATCCTCACACAGTTCCTGCAGATGGTACGGTAGGGGTGGAGGTGGAGTGACACCAGGTCTTTTGCACATATGATGGGTGACAACAAGCTATTTGTCTTGGCACTGACCACGGTGCCTCCACACTCGGATTTGTTGGGCGTCTCCACCAAGACAAAAGCGGGACACATCACTGAAGGGATATGCAGGGATGGCCAACATGTTCACTGGCACGCACCATCTAGACTGGTCCATATAGCAGTGGTTCTGCATTCTATGGAGCACTGAAGCTCCATCCACTACTTTTGGGATGAGGTTGGAGAAGATCCAAAACAGTCCCTAATGAGATGCAATCAAATCCCCACTCCAGTGTTCTAACAACTAGTGTAAAGTCTTCTCAGAACAGTGTTTTAGAAGAGACATCAGGCGAGCAGGTGTCCACCGGTGTGTTTTGGAGGTGCTGTGTAGTTAGAACAGCTGACAGTCTCCTCAGATGACGTTGTGAGTGGAGATCATAAAACCTGAGCCTCTGTTTTCACTTCCTACCAAAACCGGGCCTGTGTGTTGTTTGTCTTGCCCTGGGCTTAATGGGCGAATCTCACTCAATAAGTGACTCAAGCCCATCTCCTCTTCTCTCCTTCTGTGCATCTCTCTCTCTCCCTCTCTCTCCCTTTCTCTCCCTCTCTCTCTCTCTCTCTCTCTCTCTCGCTCTCTCTCGCTCTCTCTCGCTCTCTCTCTCTGATGTGAAAAATGATTCATCCTGTTCTCCTGTCAGGTGACTCATAGTGCTACACCCACTGTAGGAGTTTCAGTGATCAGAGCATCCTTTGGGCGGCAGGCTATTTACGCAAGTGTATGTTTATGTGTGAGGGGGAGGAGGAGAGAGAGAGAGAGAGAGAGAGAGAGAGAGAGGGAGATAGAGGGAGAGAGAGGGAAAGAGGGAGAGAGAGAGAGAGAGAGAGAGAGAGAGAGAGAGAGAGAGAGAGAGAGAGAGAGAGAGAGAGAGAGAGAGAGAGACAGAGAGAGAGACAGAGAGAGAGACAGAGAGAGAGACAGAGAGAGAGAGAGAATGAGAGAGAGATGAGGTGAAAATATACACAGTCACAGAGAGAAAGAAAGACTGAGAGAAATAGATAGAGATATATATATAGAGAGAGATAAATAGAAAAACAGAAAGAGAGAGGAGAGTGGAAATGTACTGATATGTATGTAATGTCCTTTATGCAAACGAGTGCAGCTGAAAAAGAGAGTGGCAGAATAAGAAAGAAAGAAAGAAAGAAAGAAAGAAAGAAAGAAAGAAAGAAAGAAATTCACAGAACAACTAAAGACAGAGGTAGATAGAAAGAGACAGAGACTGATGAGACAGAAAAAAATGAGAGAGAGGAAAGAAAAAAGTGAGAGAGAGAGACAAAGAAAGATAGAGACAGACAGACAGAAAGGGAGAGAAAGAACAACAGAGTGAGAAAGGTGACAGAGAGGAAGGGAATAAAAGGGAGATAAAGAGTGAGAGACAGAGAGAGGGGAGAAAGGAGAGAAGGAGAGAGACAGAGAGAGGAGAAAGAAAAGGAGAGAAAATAAGAGAGTGAGAGAGTGTATGTGTGAGCGAATAAAGATAGATGGAGAGAGAGGGAGAGAGAGAGAGAGAGAGAGAAGGAGAGATAGAGAGGGAGAGAGAGAAGGAGAGATAGAGAGGGAGAGAGAGAAGGAGAGAGAGAGGGAGAAAGAAGGAGAGATAGAGAGAGATAGAGAGAGAGAGAAAGGGAGAGAGAGAGAGAGGGAGAGAGAGAGAGAGAGAGAGAGAGAGAGAAGGAGAGATAGAGAGGGAGAGAGAGAGAGAGGGAGAGAGAGAGAGAGAGAGAAGAAGAGAGAGAGGGAGAAAGAAGGAGAGATAGAGAGAGAGAGAGAGAGAGAGAGAGAGAGAGAGAGAGAGAGAGAGAAGGAGAGTGAATCTCTCCCTCTGTGCTCTGTGTGAACTGCTCCCTCTGTCTGGGTTCTCTCTGATGAAGCTCTGAACGGACCGACAGCCCACTGACAGCACAAACACTGAACCTACCAGACTGCAGCCCGGCGCCAGCACTGCCTCGCCACCTACTGTACTCCACACATCCATCTTATCTGGAGCTGTACCGCACACGGAGCCATGTGGATCAGCAGAACAGAGCAGGCTGGCCTCCATCCAGCCATCGGAGGCACCAGCACTCAGCAGCCTGCTCCAACTAGCTCACTGTTCACTGCAGCACTGCCTCCAGCACTATCTTCCATCCATAAGGTCCCAGGGTTTTGTCTACAAGACAGCAGGGCTTGTTGATAAAGCGGTAGTTGGTGTAGCTCAGCGGATAACACCACTGCTCGCCAAGGAGCCACCACCACATGTAGGAGACTGGGGTTTGAATCCCGGTCTGGGTGACCGTGCTGTACTACACCAATAAGAGTCCTTGGGCAAGACTCCCAACACTACACTGGCCTACCTGTAATATGATTAACCTTGTAAGTCGCTCTGGATAAGAGCGTCAGCTAAATGCCATAAACGTAACTACGGTAACGGTTAGGACTGATCAGGAATGATGCGCCTGTATATGGTCATGTGACCTGACTTTTTAAAAACCTTAATTAAATTAGGATTTTTTTTTTTTATTAAGAATGAATGGGATGAAAAAGTACACACCCATCTACTGTACCTCTACTCGACTGACTGACACTATCTCAGGGACACTATCTCAAGGCCGACCCCTAGCCACGAATTCAATGTCGGTTCGACCCTCATTCGTCTTTTCTTCCTCTATCCCTCGTTTCTCCCATAGAGGCCCATTCATTTTTAGCCCTACTCCCTAAACCTTACCATCCCCTTTGTCTTTCAGTCACCAAACTGCTTTTACTCACTCAGGGCAGATCCTGAAAGTCTAATCACAGACATACTGACCCTCCCACCACTCCCCACTCCTCTATCTGTCATTTTTTCCATCCATTGCTCCATCCATAGACTTCCATTCACACCAGCTAGCAGCAAGGTTAAACTGAACACACGACTGAACAGATTTAACATGGTTCATTGTGAAGCCCTGATCTGAATAAACGTAAGTCTACTGAAATAACGTGATCTGAGAATTAAGCCATGCAGTTCACATGATGCTAACGGGTGGGGAATGAGCTACTTCAGCCTTTTAATCCAGTGTAGGTCTTGGCTGACTGACTTCTTTGAGGTGGAGGGTAAAAGGTGAATAACATTATTCTGGATGATTCATTTAAGTCACAGTTACACAGATCCTTCTAATGACTGATAGCAGCAGGGTAGGAGTAATCTGCTTTCAGCAGCCCCGCCGAGCTCCGGGTAGAGTAAACGGAGGGACGCACGACTGTAATCCAGTAACAACTCGTCCAGCAGCGGGTCTCTAATTGACGTCTGAGCGTCGGAGACGGTGGAGTTTCTCTTTCAGACGCCAGACTGCATCATCCGTCTCACAGAGTAATCCCGTCACGCCTTTCACTCGTGCACTCATTCCTATTCATCGACCTCTAAGCACGACTCATTCACATTCAACCATGCTCGATTAACATGTGCTTCGTCTGCTTAAGGACGCTGTGGATCATTCAACCAAACATTTTCTGAATATTTCAGATTTTTAGAAAAATTCTTTTAGGCTAGACTTTTCACATATTGACGGGAAACTGGAATTTGCAGTTACTCCATCCAGGTCTAATCACACTGGATCTATTGGATGTTCTAAAGCTCCTCCTCCTGTTAGTTTACATTTACAGCATTTAGCTGACGCTCTTATCCAGAGCGACTTACAGGGGTAATCATATTACAGGTAGGTCAATGTGGTGTTAGGAGTCTTGCCCAAGGACTCTTATTGATGTAGCCCAGCACAGTCACCTAGACCGTGAATTGAACCCTAGTCTCCCACATGTGGTGGTGGTGGTTCCCTGGAGGGTAGTGGTGTTATCCGCTGAGCTACACCAACCACAGTTAGTTCTGTGTTTTTCTTCATCCGGGTTCGACCTGAGTAGGTTGGGTTCCGCCCTTGAGCCTGGTTCCTCTCTAGGTTTCTTCCTTACTCAAGGGAGTTTTCCCTCACCACTGTTGCCTCTGGCTTGCTCACGGGGGGCTTGGACCCGGTACCCCCCCCAATATCTGTACATTAACTCAGTGTTTTTGTTTTTAAAACAAATTTTTTTGTGAAGCTGCTTTATGACAATGTTGGTTGTAAAAAGTGGTATACAAATAAATTGATTGATTGTTTGATTGATTGATTGATTGATTGATTGTTTGCTTAATTGATTGATTGATTGAAAGAAAATACTCAGAGGCAATTATGAAAGCACCTAGAATTTGGCCTGAGGACTTTTCCACCGAACGACACTGTTCCAACTCCGGAAGGTTCAGTCTGATCAGGAATGGTGCACATGTATACAGCTTTTTGATCTGACTTACACCTTTCAAAAAAACTACAGTAAACTGGATTGCGGTGCTGTTAGATAAAGGTGACCAGGATCAATAACTGATGATAAATTTAGACTGATATGATCAATATTTATTGAGCTACACCTACAGAAGTCTGTCTCTCAGTATGGTGTTGGGCAGCCATGTTTGCCCATGCAACACGGCAGATGTCTCAGCATGGAGCTGTAGAGGTTCCTAATGGTGTCCTGTGATAATCCATCCCATGCAGCTTGAATATCCTCACACAGTTCCTGCAGATGGTGCGGTAGGGGTGGAGGTGGAGTGACACCAGGTCTTCTGGACGTGTGACGTGTGAGAACAAACCGTTCATCTTGGCGCTGACCACGGTGCCTCCACACACGGATTCGTTGGTCGTCTCCACCAAGACTAAAGCTGGACACATCACTGAAGATGACCCGCTGCCATTCTGAGTCACTCCATGACAGTCTGGCACGACACCACTGCAGTCTTTGGTGATGTTGACATGGTGTTAAGGACAGTCGTTGTAACGGTCTGCGTTCACGTAGTCCTGCGTCGTGTAGCCGTCTGCCAATGGTGCTGGCACTAACAGGACGACTCATGGAGGACACCACTGCTCGCTAAATGTCCACAGTCAGTTGTCCAAGGCCCGTCCTTGCTTACGTCACTTGATGTCAAACCTACCCAAGTTTCTTTCCTGTCAATTGATTCCTCCTGAGTGCAACTATTTGCTCACTTGCTCTGTTGGTGATGAGTATATTTTCACGACATGAGGCAACTCCTAATGTGCTCCAGTCTCTATGTTCTTATGTGGCCATTATCATTTTAACCCAACAAAGAATTCTAAAGGTACTAAGGAGAAATCGGGCAAAATGACCTGGATGGGAAGTACAACCGAGGAAAGCTTGAATTAGGCACCATTCTATTTCTGTACAATAGCTCTACAGAAACAATATTACCCAACGCAGCACAATGCTCAGCTCAACGACCCAGACAAAGGCCCAAACGAGACCAGCTCATCCCTTTTTTTAAATCATTGCAGAACTGCATGGACCCGGACTCCATGTAAATGAGCTGCTATCACTGGAGTCAGCAATGCTCCAGAAACAAACCCTCACTCTGTCCAAAATTTCCCTTCCACAGCATCCGTTGCCTCCCAACCGGTTTGAACGTTCAGTGAATTCCTGTTTTTGCCATCTGGTTTCTCGGAATGTTCATTCACTTGGAATAGCAATGCGGTTCTAGCCCCCTCACTATTTATCTGCAGAGAGAATTAGGTTGACTGACGGACAGCCTATTCTACTCGGACTAAGGAAGGAGAAATCCCCTTATTCCGCCTAGCCTAGACGTCTGTCTCCTTCAGTTAAATCCCTCTGTTCCTCCTCCCCTAACAAATCAAGCTTTGTAACATTTGGCGTGAAGGCAATAAGAGGGAATAAGAAGAAACTGCTGTCTGCCTCCCCAGCTCTGGATGCCGCTGGTATTGTGGATGGTGATGTCATCACCAGCACTGTCCAGCCAACAGTAGGTCCAGTTAATTTGTAACATTCGGTCTTCACTCCTTCCTTTTTCACTTCTAGTCATTCACAGCCTGGTCTTTCTTCCCTTCCATTCTTTCTCTGTACCAATATGGCTGGTGGGAAGTACCTACACTTGGCCTGGGTACCTACATTTGACCTGCATGTAATAAAAACGTGCATTATGCTTTATTTTTTGCAGATATGCATTTATTATTTGCAGATATGAATTATGCCTCTCTCTCTCTCTCTATATATATATATATACACACACTATACTTAACCCATGGCCAAATGTAGGTACTCAGCTCAACTACAATATAGGTACTTCCCACCAGCCATATTGTTTTTCTGTCCAAAGAAAAACAGGTATCTCCAAAATGGCAACTTTACAGGAGAGGCTAAAAACTGAATTTGAATGTAAGTCAATGGAACCACACGTTTTTTCCAAGCACATTTTGGATATTCCTGGTGATCCATTCATCGTGAAATGTTAATCCCATGTATTCATGTAAACAGCATGTCATGTGATCAAATGAAATAAAAAAATAAAAAAACAAAAAATAAAAATTGACCAAATTGGAGATGCATGGTTTTCATTGGACAGCGAAGATATATATATATCTGCTAATATATGCATTCTATACTGTATATGCATTCTGTATCAGAAATTATCACCCACTGAGAGACTAACTGAGTTGCTGCATTAGCATTCAGTGTTAATGGACAGAACCAATAGGTTCATGAAGAATTCAGCATTCACAATGACCAGAAGAATTTGTTGGCTTCAGCCGGCTTCATTTATAGCACTAACACATTGGTTAGTTCCCGATTTTGGTGTTTCACCCATTAAACGCATCCTTCCTGTAAAATGTTCAGCCACTTGGCCTGAACGAGGGGGTGTACTCCTGCAGGAAAGCGACATCAATCCACACCCTTTAAATGTAATTAGAAAAGTGCACTTCCTGAGGAAAATGCCAAGTGATTGTGCAGCTGTGCTTGCTGCTGCTGGCTGGCTGCATAAAATGAATAGAAGTCTATGGGAGGAACAAGGGATCAATAAACGACAGATAGAGGAGTATGGGCCAGTCTGGCTGTGGATTACAGTTTGGGGATCTGCTCTGATAAGTAGATGTAGTTTGGTGGCTATAGGAAACAATAGGGTTTGGGCAGGACCAATAATGAATGGAATTCATTATGAATGGAGAAAAAAGACAAGCAGATGAGTGCGGGTCAGACCAATGTTGAATTCGAACTTGGGGGCCTGAGTATATATGAAACAGTGTCTGATGATCGCGCAAAAGAATCAAAATTTCAGATCAATAAACTGTACACAAGCACACCGTTCCTGATCAGATGGAACATTCCAGAGATGGAAGGTGACTATAATAGTTAGTGGTCAAAAAATATGGGCTAAGACAAAGAAGAGGAAGAATATAATATTCTTATATAATATAATATATTGGATAACAGCAGTGTTGCATGTTGTGGAATCCAAAATGATAATGTCTAACTCTGGCCTGGATATTTTCATACCGATTTCTTATTGTTACTACTGGTTAACTCTTTGCAATTTTCTTGGCTGATTCCGATTTCTGTTTCTTTTCGCCGATTCTGGTTTCCTTTCTTTTTATAAACTACATTTGAGAGCCTACACAAGCATTCATGTAACCGTTCTTAAATGAGAATTCTCACCTCCCAAAATAAAAAGTGCACTGGGCTACAGGACAAGCCTTTTCCTTTTACAAACCTCCAATAAAAACGAAGCACAGTATTCGTACTTATCTAAATGAAATCAGCTACAACTGATCATCGAAACAGAGAAATAGCCTGTATACACGAGTGATACACGAGTTTATGACATGTGACATGTAACGTGACCTCTGAAACTGGCTATTCTTGCAGTGCGTATGGAACAATATCCACCTGATGTGCTTCTAATACATCAATGGGCTATGCTAACACAGCGAATGGAAAGCGTGGTGGGTGTATCTATGAACAAGAACCCAACGTGAACCCGAAGTGATTGGCTGGTCACCAGTCATGGCCGATCAAGTGGAAATCCGGCGGATTCCAGTGACTGGCCGGTCGATTACTGATCTTTATTTGTTACATAAGTACTCAACCTCTACTTTTAGTCTTTGGAACTCTGGAACTAGCCTAGTACTAATCTTCTAAACCTTACAATCCTTATAAATAAAGATCACTCCACAAACAAACACCATGCTTTCAGAAAATTCATATGTACAATATGCAGAATTTTTGGTCCCACAGTATATTAATATAGACATTATTATAAAGTAGGGTGGAAAAATGCATATTTCAACTGAAGGACCTCCAAAACCGACAGTGAATTGTCCTCCACACTAACACACCCACCCTTCACCACACCTCCACACGTTCACCTTGGCCTGCTAGGTCAACCTGCCTGGCGAATGTGATAACATGCTCTGCTGATAGGCTAAATACAGAGTCAGGCTGAAGAGAGGCCTGAAGATCAATAACTCTAACACAACTGCAGCAGCATAGGGCCTCCCACCTCATCCGGGCCTTCTGCACCACCAGCCCAGCACACCGGCACCAGCCTCTGATCAAGCCTGCTATCAATCTTCTGATCTCTCAGGTTTAGAGGAGCCACCGAGTCGAGGGAGAGGACATGCATGCCCATAGATCTCATTATAGGTAAAGGTACCAGATAAGCATATTCCTTTTATCACGCTACCACTCTGCTGTTAGGCGGCTGGTGGGCGGTACAGTCGGGGGCTGGTTTCCTTCTCTCGCTTTGCCTCAGTGATTCGATAAGTTTTATCGTGCACTGCGTCCCATGGGGAGGCTGTAAACAGTGGCTCTTTGCGCCGTGCCTTTCTCACTGATAGTACGGGAATCAATCCGAGAGCACGCATGGCTCGCAGGGCTATTTTCAACCCCTGCTGCCAAAGCTGCTGGCACGCAGCCAAGGCAATGGATAACGCAACAGAGGAGAAAAACAGTCGCAGACGGAGCCAGAGGAGGTGACGAGTCTGCAGACACGACATCTCAATCAACAATGGAAGACCAACTTCTGAAACATAGAGACTGGAGGGCAACTGCTGAACACAATAGCTCTAAATCCAGAAATAGCCCACTTGCTGTAGAATCCTGATCCTATATATATATATATATATATATATATATATATATATATATATATATATATATATATATCTAATAAAATATTTTAATATATATATATATATATATATATATATATATATATATATATTTTTTTTTTTTTTTTTTTTTTTTTTTTTTGGCAGCAGTTCATTAGAAATTAATAACAAAGCCATCACATACAACATACGCAAAACTGAATGAATTAGATTTCCATGGAAGCATGATGGCCCAACACACCTAGCTCAATTCCATTATCAGCTCATTACCAAGCACTTTCAGAGTTGCAGTGGGTGTGTTAAAGCAGGGAATCTGCTAAGGTGTCCAAGGCAGAGCGCCTCCAGGACCAGGGTTGGGAAACACTACGTTAATGAATATTCATAAATTATACACACAAATAATATAAAAATAAAACATCTAGTATAAAAATAAACCACACACTGATTTGTCCAAATATTGTCCAAAATAAATTACATTACCAAAGTTAGTCGCTGGAAGAGTCCAAGCTATATCAGTTAGCATTAGCAGTTAGCATTAGCAGTTAGCATTTATCAGGCTACTATCGAACATTTGATAGCTGTTGGATCCTGTTGTTACATACATTAGCTCAGTGTTCTGGAGACACCCTGCTCTGCACATTATAGTGCTTTCATTGTTCCCAACACACCTAGCTCAATTCCATTATCAGCTCATTACCAAGCACTTTCAGAGTTGCAGTGGGTGTGTTAAAACAGGGAATCCGCTAAGGTGTCCAAGGCAGAGCGCCTCCAGGACCAGGGTTGGGAAACACTGCGTGAGCTAGCTTACCAGGTACAGCTGGTTAATTAACGTTAATGAAGATCCATAAATTATACACACAAATAATATAAAAATAAAAAATCTAGTATAAAAATAAACCACACACTGCAGGCTCTGGTGACTTATCATGGATGACGTTGGTTCGTGCCCCAGTGTAATGCATCTTGGTTCAGTATTCAGATGCTTCTGACACATCCTGATTGGCTGGATTCGGATGGGTTAAATTAGGCCTGGAATTGAACTCTGCCCGAGCGCAGCCTTCGAGGAGATTGAAGGCTGGAGATAACTGGCCCTTTATCAGGATGAGACTGGCAGCAAATTACTTCAAATTCGGAGCAAATTAGAAAACGCCTGTGGATTGAGGCTGGATGAACTGATGTGCAGTATTGTGTAGTTCAAGGAGTGCCAAGAAGTACTAGTCCCCCGCCCCAAAAAAGCTGATGTGCTGGAATGCGGCTGTTTGAATATTCTAAAGGCTTACGCAGCTTTCCAGATGCATGATATCTTAAGGCAGGGATGGGCAATATGACTATACATATACCATATCTTATGTATCATTTATATAAAGGCCTACCTATATACGCTCATCAGACACAATCGCACAAACAGCACATTAGCATGTGACACAGCCACAAACACAAACATGAGCTGCACTACTGAGCATCTGGATGTAGCCCACCATCAATGTTCATCCACGGTTGCATCAAGAATTGCACAGTTGGGCCAGATTCGGTGGATGCCTTCCCTGGCACAATTCCGAGGAGAGTTTCCTGTAGACTGGGATTTTAGGCCCGTATGACCATACACTTCCATACACCTGCAGATTCAGCTACTTCCTTCACACTATGGTCTTTGGCCACGCCCACATGCAGCCACTCCTTTTAGCCAGTCATTAACATCTGCTCTGGAGCCATTTACCACACATGGAATGAGACATTCACTGCACTGTAGCACCTCTTCTTCTACACATCCCCACACATGCCCTGTCATCGTCCTTGTGCAGCGCCCTCTGCAGGAGTCTGAAGTTACTACCATCCTTAACACACAATGAGTCCGACTATTCTACAAGTACTGAACATATGCACAATTAGATCTGCACATGGAGAGTTATACACAGATAGATATGTATATATTGTGACATATGTTTCATTTTGCCATGGTAGTAATGTGTTATGTTTTTACGGCTGTTCAGTCATTTTTTGGACTGCTGCTGTTTTTGAATTACGAGAGTGACAGATATATTAGGTCAGTGAGTTTATAGTGAGTGTTAAACTGGAGGCACGCACCAGTCTACGGATCTCCCTCTCGCACTCCTTCTTGATGCGGTTGATCTCCTCCTGGTGGAGGTGGTTGACGCTCCGGATTTCCGCCGCTTTGATCTTGTCAGCCTGCACGGCCACATTCAGCGCTTCCTCCATCTGCCGCTTCACGCCCTTCAGCTCGGAGATCTCCTGCTGCAGCCGCGAGCGCTCCACCTCAAAGCTCCGCCGCGCCTCCTCGCGAGCCTCCGCCATCAGAGCCGATTTCACCTGCAGGATATCCGGCAAACAACTTGTCAGTGCCATCTTTATGGCATGTAGGTCAGAACCAAGAGGACAGGGTGCTTTTCGTTTTCTTAAAGTCTGTGACCAAACTCTCTCTGTTTGGCTGGATGGGAGTAGAGGTACATGGGGAGGTGAAGTAATGCAATGCCACTACAGGACATCTGTAAAATTCACCGATTCGCATGGAGTAAGAAATCTTGGCAAATGAGCAGGTGATGGTTCTTGATATGTACACTGCCTTCATCTCCTAAAACGTAAGAACACCTCACCTCCACAGTTCACAACTAGAAAACATGGCACCAACCAAAAAGGGTGGAGAAAACAGAACTGGACGGCGGTGTCTGTAATAACTGTGTAGCTACACAATAACATTATCATTTATTACATATGGATAATAGAAGTAAAGTCTATATACATACACATGTATATCAGCAGTTTTACTCATGTTATTACACCAGTGTATTTAAATGGACTATATGCACCAGCATACATCATCACTCTTATGTAATGAAACATGTATAGAGGGTAATACACTCTTGTACTACATACACTGCTGTACTAAGTTCCATCTCTTGTGCAATATGTGCTGCTACACATCATCACCTGTATACCACCTGTATACATCTTGTACTGAATGCCAACATCAATATAATTAATGGACTCTGACTGCCCATACAATCAAATGTGTTTGTGTGTGTGTATATATATACAGGGGTTGGACAATGAAACTGAAACACCTGTCATTTTAGTGTGGGAGGTCTCATGGCTAAATTGGACCAGCCTGGTGGCCAATCTTCATTAATTGCACATTGCACCAGTAAGAGCAGAGTGTGAAGGTTCAGTTAGCAGGTAAGAGCACAGTGCTGCTCAAAATACTGCAATGCACACAGCATTATGGGTGACATACCAGAGTTCAAAAGAGGACAGATAGTTGGTGCACGTCTTGCTGGAGCATCTGTGACCAAGACAGCAAGTCTTTGTGATGTATCAAGAGCCACGGTATCCAGGGTAATGTCAGCATACCACCAAGAAGGACGAACCTCCACCAGCATCACGTAGTGACCTGGCCACTATCCTGCAAGAAGAATGGCTTAAACTCCATCTGACCACTGTGCAGGACTCGTATATGTCATTCCCAAGACCAACTGACGCTGTATTGGCCGCAAAAGGAGGCCCTACACCATACTAATAAATGATTGTGGTCTAAAACCAGGTGTTTCAGTTTCATTGTCCAACCCTTGTACATGCATATATATATATATATACCTCCTGCTCTGTATTCTGCTGTCACAATGCAAATTTCCCATGTGGGATAATCAATGGCTATCTTATCTCATCTATACCAATGACTACAACAGCAGTTACCACATTGCACAGTTACTACACAGTTATTAAAGATATGTCATGTGGAGCGTGAGCTCCATAATGACCTTACAACTAGAAAACATGGCTCAAACCAAAGACACAAAAACATACAACTGAAACTGTGTGCCTAATTTTAGTTTGGTGAGAAAACAGTAGGAGCACATGGTGCATAACCATCCAGCTTTTTGGGAAGTCGTATTTCAAAAGGTTTGCAATGGACTCTGATGACCTGAGGTATCTGTGCCATGCACAACAAAACACAGCCTCCTCAAGCACCTCCATAAAACCCTTCAACAGGACATGATGGAATATTTCTAGACAGGGCCTGAGGTTATATACAGTCTATACAGGTAAAGATCCAAATCCAAATACAACATGTATGCTGTACAACATTGATTCCTGGTCTGCGTGTATATGCTGAGCTACACCAATAAGAGTCCCTGGGCTAGACTCCTAACACTACACTGACCCACCTGTAATATGATTCACCTTGTAAGTCGCTCTGGATAAGAGTGTCAGCTAAATGCCGTAAATATAAAAAAATAAAAATAGATATTGTAGCCACTGTACTTCCCAATTCTACAGCCAAGCAGGAACATCTGACTTTTCCAAGGTGATAAAGTACCACAGCGGAGAAAACAGCTCCGGGGGATTCCTAATTATAGACGAACCTCCCATTTAAGAGCCCCTCATTAGGGTACATTCAACCTTTCCCATGAACCCTTTGACCTGTTCTTCACCTTGTCTGTGGAGCCGTCTCGGAGCGCGTTAACGAGCGCCTGCAGCCGCTGGATCTCGCCGTCTTTGATCTTAATGACTCGCAGCAGCTCAGACTCGTGCTGCCGCAGCAGCGTCTCCCGGACGCCGTGCAGCTCGCGCACTTTCTCCTCGTGCAGCTTGGCCTTCAGCTCCGTCACCGCCACCGCAGACTTGTGCTGCTCGTGACGGACCTCCTGCGTTTTCTCCCTCTCCAGCTTACTCACCTGGAGGAGCAGAGATGATAGCAGAGCTAAAGATTGAACACATAAGGGCGCATGATGAAATGACTGGTGACAGAGTCACTTGTGGAAATGGCTAGCTACCCAACTCTAAACTGGGCCTGGTACATGATCCAATGAGAAAAGGCTTAACAATGGATCTACAGTCAGCGGTTGCTCTGGATACGAACATGTTCCCCCTTATGCACACAGTCGGTACCATCACAGACCAAGCACACGTAGGTTTTCCCGGCATCCTTTGTCCCGCAAGTCCAACCTCAAACCATCATTCGGGTCTGGTGGTTCCAAATGTTTGCGCAGATGCTGCTGCACCACAGCTGGAGATTGTTTAACCTGCAGAGGACTTTCAGCCTGAGCTATGAATAGAGCGTTAGTGTGTCAGGACACGACCCGGTTACAGAGTATTCAGGGTCGTATTAGAGCACTAGCTGTGCTTACACATACTGACATGAACCGCACAGAGTTCCAACGGGACCCACACACACACACACACATACACACACATATACACACACACACACACACACACACTGACAGACCCATACACACACACACACACACACACACACACACACACTGACAGACCCGTACACACACACACACACACACAGACCCACACACACCCACACACACACTGACAGACCCATACACACACACACACACACACACACACACTGACAGACCCACACACACACAAACACACACACAAACACACACACACACATATGCACATGTGAAATGCTATAAGAGAGAAATTACTGCACATTATCCTGCTAGAGAAAAGTCAACCAATGACTCACGCTCACCACTGAAAGTCATAACGCCCTCAGGCTGAGACTCTACTGTCTGTAGTACAAATAACCCAAAACAAGCTGTGACCACGTTATTCACATCTACCTGCTGAAGTCATCATCATGAATACAGATTCGTAGTTATGAGTAGCACTGAGTTGCCATTCATTATATCAACTGGTTCATTCTAATGGCTGAATGACCTGCAGGACTAGGCCACTATTCCCCAAAATCTGCAAAATAGTGTGCCTTATAGTGACTCATAAAAAGAGAGATAAAAGAAGTCCAAAACTATCTAGATAGTGGCCTGAGGGTCTGAAGCTTATTACAGGTCCACTTTGGGTAAAAGCCAAATTTCACTACCCATGTAGAGCCGATGGTCACTGAATAGCCGTCACGTCCACATGGCACATATAAAACCCAGAGCACAGCAGATCTACTGCATGTATTTTAATGCCGCTGGATTCTGTGGGGTCTACATGATTTGTAGCTGAGTAAGGCACTGGAGTTGTCCAGAGAGAGTGCAGTGCTAGAGGCCAAGCTATCCACCAGGCCTCCAGTGACAACCCAGTCATCCATCACATTAATTAAGGTCATAAGGGAAAACCGCACACACGCACACGCACACACATACGCACATACACATACATATACATACACACACACACACACACACACACACACACACAAACACACCTACATACACAGACACACACATACATACACACCCACACACATACACACACATATACACACACACATATGCACACACACGCAGACACACACCCACACACACATACAAACACACACACACACACACACACACCTACACACGCACACACACATACACACACACGCACATACACACCCACACACACACGCACATACACATAAACACACACACCTACACACGCACACAAACACACACACACGCACACTTCAAAACAGCAGAGGTACTGTGTAGGCACACTGGCCACTTCATTAGCCCCACCTTGGTGTATAGTAAGAGACTGTAGGCTATGTATTGGTGTATAACTGGTGTTTGTTGTCAATGGTCAGTCTCCAACCATAGAGGTGCTCCTGGGGGGAAGAGTTTGAGATAGTGGACACTCTCAACTTACTGATACTGCAATGCACAGTGCCAGTCCATACATTCACACTATATGACCCCCTATATGACCCTGGCACATGACCCCACCAACTCAGCATCTCTGGCTGCTATGCTGTCCAGCTCCCAAATAGTGGCTGGTAAATTGCATCCCTGTACAATGAGCAATGATGAATAGGGTCGATTTAAAAAAACAACAACAACGACAACAGGAGGTCTACAGTCCATAACAACATACACCAATACGGTGGACCTATAATGTAGATAGAACTTATAAAGTGACCACCCAAACGGAAATATAAAGTAGGAGCTTCTGATAAAGTCGACTATGAATGCATAATCAATGAACATCAATTCTCAAACTACACTCAGTTGTGAGAAACAGCCTATGCACCCCCAGCATGTTAAATGAACTTGCCAGTGGTGGGTCGCCAGATTCTCCGAAGCCGAGCTTTGATGTAAGGAAGCAGGGAAAATGGGAAAGGAAGAAGAGATGAACACTCTCTCAGATCAGAGCCGCAGCGAGCATGGCAGATCGGTTCTGACCAAGAGGAGAGTCGGATGACTTCTGATAGGCCAGTCATACGGATGAAAACAGCGAGGGCAGGAGAAACAAAGACGGAGCTTCAGATCAAAACTAACACCAAGCCTCAGTCACATGATTTGACTCAGTAAGTGTTTAACCATTAAGAGTCACAGCTGACAGTGGAGAACCATCAGGGCCTTCTAAGCCTAATGTTTCCTATGGCTTACATGGTCTCCAGTGATCCCTCAGAGACGTCATAGTGGTTAGGACTAAGAACTAACAAGCTGAAGTCTTATTGTATCAGACCAACCACTAAGATATATAGGAAATAACAACAAGCAAGACCGATTACTCATGAGAACATCACTCTAGTCCTTCCCAAAGTCCTGGATATGTCACTGACCATAGGGTGGTAGCTTGATCAATGTGTTTCAGTCTGTCAAAAATGGAAAATGGTGGCAACTCCATGCCAGAACTTTTAACTGGGTAACTGTAAAACTGATATATGCTTACATATATGCTAATACATGTTCATGTCTGTCACTGTTCATACAATAAATTAGCATTACCAAAGGGGTACCAAAGCATTGGTAATAAATGGCTGAATTAAATGTCTATTTTGGCTGTGTTAACAAAAATAAGGTGTGGTTTAAAATGACTTATTTCAAAATATTTAAAAAATATATATTTTTCATTTATAGGTCACTGACACAAACTGAGAATTTGGAATGAAATTGTAAATTACTAACAAAAGTACATTTGCATTTGTTTGCAGAAGATGAGATTTATTATGAGTTGAGTTATTGTTGTATGTAGTCTTGTGTAATACAAAAAATATAAACAATACTCTTAATTTTTTTTCCTTTTTAAAAAATATATTAATCTTGACTAGAACCTGTTGATAAAGAATCAGTTTTATGAAAAAGAGGTTAATGAAAACGCAATTGATTCTGAAATATGTGATTACACATTTACATAGTATTACATGGTAATTAAATAGTTATAGAGTAATTACAAAGGCACTCATATTGCCTTGTAGAAGATGTCTTGATATAATTTCACTTTTCTTCACATTTTATATTTCCAATTTATTACAATAATTTAGGTTATATATCTACAGGTGTTGGACAATGAAACTGAAACACCTGCTTTTAGACCACCATCATTTATTAGTATGGTGTAGGGCCTCCTTTTGCGGCCAATACAGCGTCAGTTCATCTTGGGAATGACATATACGAGTCCTGCACAGTGGTCAGAGGGACTTTAAGCCATTCTTCTTGCAGGATAGTGGCCAGGTCACTACGTGATGCTGGTGGAGGTTCGTCCTTCTTGGTGGTATGCTGACATTACCCTGGATACCGTGGCTCTTGGTGCATCACAAAGACTTGCTGTCTTGGTCACAGATGCGCCAGCAAGACGTGCACCAACAGTTTGTCCTCTTTTGAACTCTGGTATGTCTCCCATAATGTTGTGTGCATTGCAGTATCTTGAGCAGAACTGTGCTCTTACCTGCTAACTGAACCTTCACACTCTGCTCTTACTGGTGCAATGTGCAATTAATGAAGATTGGCCACCAGGCTGGTCCAATTTAGCCATGAGACCTCCCACACTAAAATGACAGGTGTTTCAGGTTCATTGTCCAACCCCTGTATAATTATATAAATGTCACATGTAACTGAAACATACCTAATAGCATATAATACCTCCACAAGTACAAATAACAGCTGCGACAAGTTTCTGGATATATCAACGTTCAGACACTCTTGCTTTAAAGAATTATCCAGCTGGGCCAGATTTGGTGGATGCCCTACTTGGTGTTTTACAGGTGGTTCCAGGTAATCCCACAAATTAACAAGAGGATTCAAATCTGGGGATTTTGCGGACCAGGCCAGATGTGTGAATGCTCCTGAATGTTCATCATGCTGAACAATCACATTTACAGCCCTGTGAACACGAGAATGATGATCTTGGGATACAGGGATAGAGGAATGCTATGCTCTTCTGTAACATGAGCAAAACCTGGTTGTCCAGCTGCTCAACTCTACTGCCACCTCAACCAACGAACCCATTTCCACAAAACTACACAACCCCAGAGCATCACAGGCCAGCCAATCATCACTGTAATATTTAATGTTTTCTGAATTATGCTATACGTAATGCAAAAGCATGTTAGAGTGGCCACTGCGAGTTAAGACTGACCCCTCTATGCTGAAATGATGAAACACTACCCCACTGTGAAAACTGCATGCCTATGGGACGCCTCGATCACCCTTCAGTCATAAAAACAGCACATCCACAGCCATGAGCTAAGACTGGAGTCATGCCGAGGGTGGCACGCGCCCCATTTATCGCTGCCATACGTGTCCAGCATTGTTCATTCAAGCCTAATGACAACAGAGGCATCTCCAGCATCCCCAACTACTGTCAGTCTGAGTGAAGCACAGAACAATAGGTCTGCTCAGCCTGGCTGTCTGGTTTGATAGCCCGTCTGTAGGACTGACTGCAGCACAGAGCAAGTGGGCTGCTTTCTGCTGCTGCTTATTGTTTCACCATGGTTTGGGTAGGTGGAAGTGTGACTGACTCATAACTCGCTGGGGCTCCGTAGACCTCTGGATCCATAACTAAACGTGGTGTTGCGTTTGAGGGATCGGTAGAGTAGATGTAGTAAAAGCTTGAGTTTGACTGTATATGGGGACAAAATCCCACCAAGCTTACACCTGCATATTGGCATATTGGTATGATAGAGTCTAAGTTTAAAGGAAGGTCTGAAATTCCAAAAATTCTTACCTTTGGTGCGGCAAGTCATTCTCTGAGTAGAGTTTTTGAGTCATTTTGTGCCATTTGTGCCACACAGAGGAACTTGTCCTCTGGATTTAACCCAACATACACAAACACTAGGGGGCAGTGAGCACACTTGCCAGGAGAAGTAGGCAACCCTATCCACGGTGCCCAGGGAGCAGTTGGGGGTTACGTGCCTTCCTCAAGGGCACCTCAATCATTACTGACGGTTCAGGGAATTGAATCAGCGACCCTCCGGTCGTCACAAGGCTGGTTGTCCAACTTCTAGCCCACAAGTATCCACAGTATTCTGTCATAAGTGGATATTATGTAGAACTGTAACAGCATACAAACTTTTCAAACACATTATGATGCATGTTTAATATTGTCTATGAATCAAGTATTCATAATGCATTATAAGTGCATTCATATGGTCAATAAAGTCTTTGTAATGCTAGACATAAGTTTTTGTAACTGTGCATAAATGTTCATAACCATACACACATAATAGCACTTATAAAACATATAGCACAACAGTATAAAGCCCAATAGCACAAAGTGACATAATGCGTTATAATGCATATATAATACAATGCGATACCATAACAATTAACTAGTGTTGGGTTAATCTGCATAATGCTTTATAAAGAAACACTGTGAGGACATTCTATATTTCTCAGTCTCTTTAAAGTGCAAATGATTTTGTAAGTACACTTAACATCTAATGAACACTTATAAGCTCTCATTGTAGACTTTAGGTAAAGTTATGTAGCTCTGTGTATTAATGCATTGTGTGAATATGCTGTATGTAGTAAGCTTTATGATACAGGTCTCATCAGAAATGTGGAAAGATCTATACATTTGAACAAATGTCACTTTATGCTATGAGGCTTTATATGATTAGGAACTTTAATGTACAGTTACAAAGGCTTATGACAAGACTTAAAATAATTATGAATGTCTAATCAATCTTTATGAGTCCACTTATAATGCATTATTGATGCCTCATTCATAGAAATTATTAACAACTAAACTAGTAACTCTTGGCTTGACTTGTTATGTCATAGTATCTGACTATTCAGTTCAGTTCAGTTCGGTTCGGTTCGGTTTAGTTCAGTTCAGTTCAGTGTTCAGTTTTCAGTTTTCAGTTTTCAGGTTTCAGGTTTCAGTTCAGTTCAGTTTTCAGTTCAGTTTAGTTTAGTTTTTTTAGTTCAGTTCAGTGTTCAGTGTTCAGTTCAGTTCAGTGTTCAGTTCAGTTCAGTTCAGTGTTCAGTTCAGTGTTCAGTTTTCAGTTCGGTGTTCAGTTCGGTGTTCAGTTCGGTGTTCAGTTCGGTGTTCAGTTCAGTTTTCACTTCAGTTCAGTTTTCACCTTAGTTTAGTTTATGGTTTAGTTTATAGTTCAGTGTTCAGTTAAGTGTTCAGTTCAGTTCAGTGTTCAGTGTTCAGTTTTCAATTCAGTTCAGTTCAGCCTTCAGTTCAGCCTTCAGTTCAGTTTAGTTTTTAGTTCAGTTCCGTTCACTTCAGTTCAGTTTTCAGTTCATTGTTCAGTTCAGTTCAGTGTTCACTTCAGTTCAGTGTTCACTTCAGTTCAGCGTTCAGTTCAGCGTTCAGTTCAGCGTTCAGTTCAGCGTTCAGTTCAGCGTTCAGTTTTCAGTTTTTAGTTCAGTTCAGTTTTTAGTTTAGTTCAGTTCAGTTCAGATTTCAGTTCAGTTCAGTTCAGTTCAGAGTTCAGTTCAGTTCAGTTCTAAACTTAACCCAGTGACAGCAGGGTTTAAATGTCCACACTTCCTTTATTAGAATTGGAAAATCTCCCATCTGCCTATAAAGCCATCTACTACACTTCACTAGCGAGCAAACAAAACAGAAGTTCTCATCATTCAATAAATCTATGGAAGCCATTAACAATATTCAGCCCAGACAACTCCGACTAACAGCCACCCACACCTCCATGAACGTACAGTACCAGACAATCTGTAAGTGCTCGTCAATAATTAACAAACTGATTTCAACCACTAAAAGAGTACGAGGACAGTGTCCTGCGCTGCCAGACATGGGCGATAATTGCATTGTGGGGGGAGGGGACGACTTTATTTGAATAAAGTTTTTCCATTACAGCCATACGCTCAGCATCACGCCATCATTCCAGATCATTTACCCTTCACTTTAAAACCAGCCGGGCATCCCATTACCCTCCTTAAGGATTTCCAAAGCAAGGCAGAGCAGGAAAACTCAAGGACTAAATACAGCTAAGGACAACAACGAGACCTTGTAAAAGACAAGGGGTGATATCGCCATGGCCTATTACACGCAGGGATATTACTCATTCGAATAAGACAGAAGCAGAGCACGTATGCCCACACATATACATAGTGTACAGTATTACCCAGACCTACACAGTAGCGCCGGATGGGAAATGATATCAGCCAATATTAATAATGCTAATAATGCTAAAGCTAATCTACAGACTTTTAAAAAACATTATTTCACAATTTAATATTACTGCAAATTTGCGACGTGCTGAGTACTGCTGAGATCTACTGGACTTCTTCAACACACTTGCAATCGTTTGCTCTGCTCTCTGGCTTTCGACCTCCTACGTTCTCCTGACTTCTCTCTTTGTCTACTCCATCTATTTTGGATGCCTTGTTGCCTGACTCCTCTGGTTCTGACCTTTGCCCCCCGGTTCTGACCTTTGCCTGTTTCTCGACTCTGATCATGCATTCTCCCATTGTTATGTGGTCATGTTTTGGTGCTGTGTTTAACTACTTGGGATTGAAATGGGTTATTACTGTAGTACCAAATCATTTAGTTTCAGTATTTAAGTATTTTCAATTTATAACTATTGATACTAATATTAAATGGATACTTGGTGTCCATGTATCAATGCAAAATTTCCATGCAAAACATTGTAATGATATACTTTTATCATTTTTAGCAGCTCAGATTTGTTCACAGGGATGGTGATGGGATCCTGAGAATGCCTCAGATATTGTTGCATAATAGGTTTGAAGATTTTGGTAAACAATTCCTGTTGTAGAGGCTGAGAAAATTCTTGCAGCAAACCTAGCAGGGTAGGTTCCCAGCACTTTCGCTAATGCTACCTCTAATGAGGTGGTTGGTGTAGCTCAGTGGATAACACCACTACCCACCAGGGAGCTATCACACCATGTGGGAGATTGGGGTTTGATTCCTGGTCTGGGCGACTATGCTGTGCTACACCAATAAGAGTCCTTGGGCAAGACTCCTAACACTACATTGGCCCACCTGTAATATGATTACCCTTGTAAGCCGCTCTGGATAAGAGCGCCAGTTAAATGCCATAAATGTAAATATAATAAAGTTATAAGGAGAGTGTTTTATGGATGCTACCTGAGATGTGTTCAGAGAACATTCATCTAGCACTGAAAGAACATTCTGTCTGAGAACCAGAAGAAAGCTTCCCGCTGTAAACACTAATGGAACATTACGTTGCACATGAGGGATTTTAGAACCAACTGTTTCTACCTGGGAAGGTGATTAAAAGCAAAGTGGTCCACCAATCAAACTCTGTTTTCACATTTGTCATCATCATCATCACATCATCACATCGATATCATCAATAACATTACATTTAAAGATGTGTGGGTTCACTGGTGCTTTTGTATGGTGAATGAAGTGGCTGTAGACTCAGTGACCCCCGGTTCCATTCACCACCACTGTAAAGATGGCTGTGTTGCTGTGTTTCTCTAAAATTAACCCTTTGATACCAAAACACTTTGATGCAGTGTGTCTGTTGAACCTAAAACGGCAGGATTTTAGTTTTTAAACCACATTAAATCATATCAGCTGATATTTTTAGCCCTGTGGAACTAATTATCCAGTAGATCTATAGCCCCTAATCTACCAAATAATACAGTACAGCAATATTCATACTAGATTACCGCATAATAATCTAATTTATATGGTCTAGGAGTGTAAAATATAACAAGCCTCTGTTGCTGTTTGAACATCTAGGCAGGCGAAGACTAAACAATCTTTCCACTGTGTCCCATAAAACCACCCTCAGCTGCTGTAATGCAATAACATAGCTTCATAATGCCCATTCGATCGCTTTGTCTAGTAATGGGGACCTTCTAATGAGGCTCTTTCGCCTGCTTTGATGGGACCTCAGTGTCATAGAGCTGATGGCAGCCCGTCCAGCCTCATATTGATCAACATGCTTTTTTTTTTTCCTGTGTTCACTCATGCTGAACTCAGCTGCCAACATTCCTCTGCAGGAATCAATCCTGATCAGCTACTGTACCCTGCATGCAAACATCCAGGATAGAGATATTCACTACGGCACACGGATACAGACAAAATGCCCTCACACACACAGAGTGCATAACACCAGATGGATTGAATGAGAGCTCCAGATGCACATACTAGTGCAGGCGCAGCACAAAATGCGCCTTAATGAAACCGCAGCAGCGGGCCCCCCGTACCGTGCCTGAGCTCAGCGTTCGATTTACCAAGACCGCAGTTCATCATACAAATGTATGGCCTATTAGATCCCACTCACGAACTGGCACAGTGAAACGACAGAGCCATTAACAAGCTGGAGACATTGATGGGGTTCAGTGATGGAGATATAGCAGGTTGTGTGAGGAATTAGAATCAGACTTAAGAGTCATTTGCCATGTGTGCGTTTAACCCATCCAGTGAAACTCCCACATACACACACACACTAGGGGGCAGTAAACACATTTGCCTAAAGTGATGGTGTCACATCCTGCCCTGTCCTACTGAGGTTTGTCTGTCTTCTCTGGCTTTCTGTTTCTGTCTTGTCATGTCCATGTGCTCTTTGTTGTTCTGTTCCATGTGCTTCTGTTTGTTTTGGTTTCTGGCTCCTCCTTCTCCATCACCTGTCTTCGGTCTGAAGCTCCGCCCCTTCCCAGGTGTTCCTTGTTAGTCTTTGCTCTCTTATACTCCCTGTAGTCGCCTGTGTTCTGGTTTGGTGTTTTGTCTTCCTACCGGTCTTTTGTCCCCCTGCTGGTTGTTCGTCTCCCTGCCGTTCGTTGGTCCCCATGTGACAGATGGGCAGCCCTATCCAGAGCACCTGAGCAGTTTGGGGTCAGCTGCCTTGTTCACAGGCACTTCAGTCATGTCCTGTCGGGTTAGGGAAGCAAACTGGCAGCCCTCCGGTGACAAGGCTCGTTCCCTAACCTCCAGCCCATGACTTAAGCCATGCCCTCCTCCTTCCAATCTAACAGCAATATGCCATCCAGTCCTAACACACATGCCCACACACACACATTCCTTTACTGTCACTGCACTCATTTCCATTCTGCTGCTGTAATAACCAGCGTACTGATATTGGAATGCACTCAGCTGGCACAGCAGGAGAAAATGAGAACATCTTCTGACACACTGACTTATTTGCTGCAGGAGCATGATCTGGTTAGCACCAGTCTTTGTGCAGAAGCGTGACAGCAGCCAAACCTAAAATCACACCCTGTAAAATAACTCTTTTGTTTACATCAGTTTGCCTGATTGGTAGGAGTGTAACAAAGCACACACACTCAGGTCACGATTTGATTACAGTTTCAATGAGCGTCTTGATTGTAGTAATAACTGCACGCTTGATTTGGCTCAGAAAACGGAATTGTAAAGTAGCATGCCCTTCTGAAAAGCCATATAATGTAGATCTTAGACTATCCAGCTGAGCTCTAATCAATATTAAAGCACACGAAGCACACAGATGCATAGTGCTTATTATTGGTAGTGGTTTCCATAAAAAACACTAATAAAAGAACCTCAAATGAGAATAAAGGACATATATGGGGATGTAATTATTATACTGATGTTGTAATTATAATGTCAATATACAGTATGTGATTATATGGGTTTAGATATATATCATCACTGTCCAATGAAAAACAAGCATCTCCATTTTTGTCTCCATTTTGACTTTTATGCATCATTTGAAAACAGCAGCTGCCGTTTACACTATGTGAGAACTGTATGACGAATGGACCAACAGGAATGGCCCAAAAGTGCTTGGAAAGACGTCTGGTTCCATTGACTTACATTAAAATTAAGTGACGTTTTTGGCCTCTCCTGTAAAGCCATTTTGGAGATACTTGTTCCTCTTTGGACAGAAACCATATATATATATATATGTATGTTACTTTGCTCTGTACATACAAACAGTCATTCAAATCACATGCAAGACAATGTGACAAATGTTTGAAAAGTAATTATGCAGACATATGAACACTACAGATTACACATTTTTATAAATAGTTACAATGTAAACAGCAAATATAATCCAGCATCTATAAACTACCATGATGTGATGGACACTTGTCAGCCACCATGTCAGATATTTGGAGCCAGATTGGAGCACTGATATTTTAGGATCTAAATGTCACTTCCATGCTCCATGAATCCAGTGACATCTTAGGAAACTCTTTTCTGTGCTCTCCTTGCTATGCCTTTCCAACGTTCTCTGAAAAGAGCACACAATTTGCCTTTTCATCCTCCACCTGGCTTTTTGACTCTACAGAACATCCAGTGAACTGGATATGGGTATGTCACACCTAGCGTTCACTATGACTCCAAATAGCATCTTTCACCAGTCACAGAGCATTTCAACATCCCAGCATCGTCCCCAAAGAAAACCTACACGCATCTATGTATGTTATAGAAGAGGATAAACCAGTACACTCACTAGCTGTTAAAGTCTACCCTGAAACTCAAGTCAGAGTGTAATCAACCAGACGGCCTGTCTGCAGGCTTTTCAGCATGACCTAATGACATCTCTCTATGCTAATGGATCATAGCAGCCCGATCATGGCTGCACGGCCTCTCAATCAAAACAAAGAGCCCGTAAAATAGGAGGGGTTAATTAATAGCCATGTAATTTGGAGATTTATCAATAGCGCTAGTCAGAAGGGCTGTAATGTGTCTAAAGTGAGTCAATGGATTAATTCTCTCTGACGGTCTCACTACGTCTGACTTTCTGAAGCCCTGTCTTTGCCAAGTCAACTGTTCAAAGGCATATTGGCATCATTTGAGTCAGTGGGCAGTCGTGGGCTGGAGGTTAGGGAATCAGCCTTGTGACCGGAGGGTTGCCGGTTCGATTCCCTGAACTGACAGTAACTACTGAGGTGCTCTTGAGCAAGGCACCTAACCCCCAATTGCTCCCCGGGCGCCGTGGATAGGGCTGCCCACCGCTCCGGGTAAGTGTGCTCAGCCCCCCATACACTAGTGAGAACTTCACGGATGGGTTAAATGCGGAGACTAAATTTCCCCACTGTGGGATCAACAAAGGATTCAAATCTTCAAATTCAAAATCTCTCTGTCATGGCACTGTTTAATGGTTTCAGCTACAAGGAGAATACGTCTGGAACGGTGTTCAGAGTCCTTTGAATGTTGAAAACGAGTTAATGCAAGTGAATTAGCGTTTTTCATCCACTCATCATCAAAGGAATAGCTGCACCCAGAAGGAAGAGTGAGAATGCAGTGCTGTTGCATTACATTAGCATATTTATATTTATAGACTGACCTACTGTCCTACCATATTGTATATCTGCAGTGCACGTGTGTATATATATATATATCAATATACTCAATATTCCATGCCCTGTATATACCCTGCATCTCTCATCTACAGGGGTTGGACAATGAAACTGAAACACCTGTCATTTTAGTGTGGGAGGTCTCATGGCTAAATTGGACCAGCCTGGTGGCCAATCTTCATTAATTGCACATTGCACCAGTAAGAGCAGAGTGTGAAGGTTCAGTTAGCAGGTAAGAGCACAGTTCTGCTCAAAATACTGCAATGCACACAACATTATGGGTGACATACCAGAGTTCAAAAGAGGACACATTGTTGGTGCACGTCTTGCTGGCGCATCTGTGACCAAGACAGCAAGTCTTTGTGATGTATCATGAGCCACGGTATCCAGGGTAATGTCGGCATACCACCAAGAAGGACGAACCTCCACCAGCATCACGTAGTGACCTGGCCACTATCCTGCAAGAAGAATGGCTTAAACTCCCTCTGACCACTGTGCAGGACGCAGTATACGTCATTCCCAAGACCAACTGACGCTGTATTGGCCGCAAAAGGAGGCCCTACACCATACTAATAAATGATTGTGGTCTAAAACCAGGTGTTTCAGTTTCATTGTCCAACCCCTGTACCTCAGCCTTACCATAGTGCTATATGGAAATGTGGATATCTGGATATATCATGGTTTTTAGTCATAACTTTTATTCATAACTGTAAATTAGTATAAACAGAGATTTTGTGCTTAGTATTGTAAATATTTATTGTGTAATGTATATTTTTTATATTTTTTGTATTTAGGTACTGTAAGGGACTACACACCTAGGTTTTTCATTTACCTTCACACCTGTGGAAATGTGATGTGACAATAAAAGTGATTGGATTGGATTAGATTAGATTAGATTAGATTAGATTAGATTAGATTAGATTAGATTAGATTAGATTGGATTGGATTAGATTGGATTTGATTTGTTGGGAAGGAAGATAAAGGTTACCAGGATCAATAAATGATATTACATTTAGACTGATATGATCAATATTTATTGAGCTACACGTACAGAAGTCCGTCTCTCAGTATGGTGTTGGGTCGCCATGTTTGCTAATGTAACACACCAGACGTCTCGGTATGGAGGTTCCTAAGGTGTCCTGTGATAATCCATCCTATGCAGCTTGCATATCCTCACACAGTTCCTGTAGATTGTGCAATAAGGGTGGAGGTAGCATGACAAAAGGCCTTCTGGACATGTGGTACATGTCAACCAACCATTCATCCTGGGTCTGACCACAGCACCTCCACAAACAGATTACGTCTCCACCAAGATTTCTGTGCTGATTTCTGCACGACCCGTTTGCCTACCTTGTTCTTCTCCTGCTGAAGTTCGATTTGGATGTCCGTGAGTTTGGCCCTCAGCTCCTCATTGGCTGCCTGCAGGGCTGCCATCGCGTCAGGCCTATCCACCTTGGCCCGCCCACTGGGTGCCTTCTTGGACATAACGGGTGGTGCTCCGTGGGCCACGCCCTTCCCAGGGATGACCTGAGCTCGTAAACGATCACGTTTTTTCTCCACTCAGTCTCCAGCTACATCTTCCCATCCACCTGCAGTTCAGAGAGAGGCAAGGGGTTTGTAAAGGTCAGTCACCGACAATCATACTCCACTGTCTCTGACGTAGCTCTGGCTCTTTAGGGAGTAAGCCTTCTTTCCCCACTCCAGAGGAATTAGCTCGGAGGGTGAGAGAAGCAACTCTCACAGAAACGCATTAGAACCAAACCAGAGAGGTTCCAGAACACACGCTTATCCCTCAACCCCACTGACGCTGCGTGGTTCAAGGGGTTTAGCTGAACAGGGCAGACCCTTTTTTCCTCAGCCACTAAATCTCCTTATACGCATCCGTCTCTCTTGCTACATTGCTCGAATGTCACGCAGCCATCTTAGCCAGAGTCCGATATTTCCTTCCCAAACACCAGCGCCAGTGCCGAGAAGCAGACGTTTGACCATAACTGGACCAAAGCATTCATATTATATACACCTCGGTTCATACGAGACTGTAAATCACTGTCTATAACATCATACAGTCCACAAATCTAATTCTATATAAACCCCACGCTTTTGCTAATAGGGTGGACTGACTTCAGTGCACTTGAATGAGTATAATGCTCTCCACCTTCTGAACATTACACCTTCTGCACTACTCCAAAACAGAACCACTTAAAACTTCCTCAGATTTCCGCTGTACCTGTGTGCAGTTATATGATCAACACTCTAAGTGGCGCCATTAATAACATCATAAACGTACACTTGGACACATGATAGGCCAAAGGGTCACTGACCACTGAGACTGATGATGGAGCACTAAAATCAGCTCGACCAAACATTAAAAACGATTACCTGTCTATCTGTCTGTCTGTCAAGCTTTCAAGCTGTCTAGCTAACTAGCTGTCTGTCTGTCTATCTATCTATTTAGCTGCCTGTCTGTCTGTCTAGCTGTCTGTCTGTCTGTCTATTTAGCTGCCTGTCTGTCTGTCTGTCTAGCTGTCTAGCTGTCTGTCTATCTATTTAGCTGTCTGTCTGTCTGTCTAGCTGTCTGTCTGTCTGTCTGTCTATCTATTTAGCTGCCTGTCTGTCTGTCTAGCTGCCTGTCTGTCTGTCTGTCTATCTATTTAGCTGCCTGTCTGTCTGTCTGTCTATCTATTTAGCTGCCTGTCTGTCTGTCTAGCTGCCTGTCTGTCTGTCTAGCTGCCTGTCTGTCTGTCTAGCCGCCTGTCTGTCTGTCTGTCTAGCTGTCTGTCTATCTATTTAGCTGTCTGTCTGTCTGTCTAGCTGTCTGTCTGTCTGTCTATCTATTTAGCTGCCTGTCTGTCTGTCTAGCTGCCTGTCTGTCTGTCTGTCTGTCTATCTATCTATTTAGCTGCCTGTCTGTCTGTCTAGCTGCCTGTCTGTCTGTCTGTCTATCTATCTATTTAGCTGTCTGTCTGTCTGTCTAACTGTCTGTCTGTCTGTTTATTTATCAAGCTGCCTGTCTATATGTCTAGTTGTCTGTCTGCCTGTTATTCTATCTAGCAGTCTGTCTATCTATTTAGCTGTCTGTCTGTCTGCCTGTCTGTCTATCTAGCTGATTATCTGTCTGTCCATCTCTTTGTCTGTCTGTCTTTCTATACATTTAGCTAGCTGGCCTGTCTATCTGGCTGTCTCTCTGTCTATCTATCTACCTGTCCGTCTTTCTACTGAGCTGTCAATTCATCTAACTTCCTCTCTCTTTATCCAGCTGTCTGTTTATCTATCTAGCTGTCTGTCTGTGGGTACATCTGTCCATCTATGTATCTAGCTGTCTGTCTGTCTGTCCATCTATGTGGCTGTTTGTCTGTTTTTTCTGTCTGTGTATGTCTTTACCTTTAAGAGCTTATGAGGAAATCAAAGTAATTGCTACACAGTGTCTATTAGATCTGTCATCTGTTAAATAAAAGCGAGGGTCATGGCAGAAAGTTTGTGTGTGTGTCTGTGTGTGCGTGTGTCTGTTTGTGTGTGTGTGTGCATGTGTTTGTGTGTGTGTGTATGGGTGTATGAGTGTGGTGTATGTGTATGTGTGTGTGTGGTGTGTCTGTGTGTGCGTGTGTGTTTGTGTGTATGTGTGTGTGTGTGTGTGTGTGTGTATGGGTGTATGTGTGTGGTGTATGTGTATGTGTGTGTGGTGTGTCTGTGTGTGTGTGTGTGTGTGCGTTTGTGTGTATGTGTGTATGGGTGTATGAGTGTGGTGTATGTGTATGAGTGTGGTGTATGTGTGTGTGTGTCTGTGTGCGTGTGTGGTGTGTCTGTGTGCGTGTGTGTTTGTGTGTGTGTGTGTATGGGTGTATGTGTGTGTGTGTGTATGGGTGTATGTGTGTGTGTGTGTGTGTATGGGTGTATGAGTGTGGTGTATGTGTCTGTGTTTGTGTGTGTGTGTGTGTATGTGTGTGTGTCTGTGTGTATGGGTGTATGAGTGTGGTGTATGTGTATGTGTTTGTGTGTGTGTGTGTGTGTGTATGGGTGTATGTGTGTGTGTGTGTATGGGTGTATGAGTGTGGTGTATGTGTATGTGTGTGTGTGTGTGTGTGTGTGTGTGTGTGTATGTGTGTGTGTGTGTGTGTGTATGGGTGTATGAGTGTGTGTGTGTGTGTGTATGGGTGTATGAGTGTGGTGTATGTGTATGTGTATGTATGTGTGTGTGTGTATGGGTGTATGAGTGTGTGTGTGTGTGTGTGTGTGTGTGTGTGTGTGTGTGTGTGTATGGGTGTGTGTGTGTGTGTGTGTATGGGTGTATGAGTGTGTGTGTGTGTGTGTGTATGGGTGTATGAGTGTGGTGTATGTGTATGTGTGTGTGTGTGTGTGTGTGTGTGTATGGGTGTATGTGTGTGTGTGTGTGTGTGTGTCTGTGCCTGTGTGGTTCTGATTAATCGCATGTTCCAGCAGCACCAATTTGTCTGACATGCATTGTTTAACACTGTCCTGTGTGAAGCAGTCCATTAGTCATACCATATGGACAGTGCACTAAAATATGAAGCATCATTAATTATTTCAAAATGAGAATGAATTGCATATTTTAAGGGAACTGTTTCGTAAGGACGCTTGTCTTCAAAAGTTGGAGGGACACTATGAAGTTAGAGCTGTTCCTTCTCACTTCCCTACACACTTAAACACTAAGGTGCTGTTAGCATAAGCTAGCATTGAAATGATTTAGCCTAATAACAACAATAACAGTGCTGATGCTGTAAGAAGGGGACGTTGTGGTATCTGATAAAAAGTATACGAGCATAATGAATCGTTTCTTGTATACAGAAATTACAAATCTCAACTACAAATGACAAAACCTTTACCATCCAACACCTGAAATCAAACTCAGCCAAGAGTAGAGCATGCACAAGCATAAGCCATAAGTGGGGTTACGCATAACGGACCGAGGGGCTATCTAAACCACCTGATACAGCACAGTGAATTCAACACAGTCCCATATTTGTTTAAAACCGACAAGCGTTTCAGTCAAATTACTTCTAAAAGATCAGCTAACTTGTTTTAGACAGTGTGTTTTAAGTAATAATTAATAATAATAATTCATTAATAATAATCATTTACATTTTACATGTATGGCATTTAGCTGACGCTCTTATCCAGAGCGACTTACAGGGTTAATCATATTACAGGTGGGCCAATGTAGTGTTAGGAGTCTTGCCCAAGGACTCTTATTGGTGTAGCACAGCATCACCCAGACCGGGATTCGAACCCCAGTCTCCCACGTGTGGTGGTGGCTACTTGGTGGGTAGTGGTGTTATCTGCTGAGCTACACCAACCATAACTGCACTGCACTAAGTCTTCTCAAGTTACATGTCAAATTCTCAGACTTTTCCTGACTTTTACTGACAAAATCGAAATTTTCGTAAACTAGAACGATCAACCAACGAAAAAAACGCCGATCAGTATGTAGCTACTGAATAATGTTAATAACACTAAGGTTTTAAGGGGTCAGTCTTGTTTTTGTGGGGGTCCGAGGTTAACACCTGACCTCTAACCTGCCAGACTGCCAGTAACTTGGTATGGAAGTTTGAGTGGACTAATTGCTTGTCTGCTGACTCAGCGGTAATAGAGTTTTACATTTCTCCACTTAAAACTTTGGCGTTTGATAAAGTAGGCAGCTTCTGTGATCTGAAAATTCAGATTTTAGCATATAAATAGCATCAGAAATTCTATATATCTACAGTACTATAATATTCTAATATTCTGAAAGAGTACATCATTTACTGCATATTTGGATTTCAGTGAGTCAGACGGACTGACTCCTCATTAAGGGTAAAGTCCCCTGACAGGTCAAACAGAGGGAAGTCATGAGGAGAAACGTTTGCCGAGGCTGTTTGTAAGATCCTCGGCATGCTGCCCTGCCCCTCTCTGTCAGCTGTCATCTAGCAGTTGTAATAGATCTGGCTTTTCTCTTCTGTGCTCTAACCTCTGACAGTGTAAGAAAAGAGTTTTTTCTAGAACGTGAGCTGAATTTCAACCGGTCAGTCAGGCACACGGCCACACACCGCTGAGAAACACAGCAACAACCGGCTCATCATGCGGAATACTGATTCCCATCCCCAGCTGTAGCTTAGATTCTTTAATTAATGGGAATGCATCTTGTAATAGAATTTTTAGTTGACGGGATTCCATGTAGAGTGTCAATCTCAGATACTGTGCTAACAGTGCACACACATTAAGCCCACCCTTGGATTAAATTACCCAGGTAGTGGGGTTTCCAATGGACGCGTTTTACACCCAGGACCTGACTTAATGTCTTCCTAGAAAACCAGCTCCATTAAGTTTGAGTCTGTGCTGTGGATTGCCTCCTGAGAGTGATTGACATTTCTGCAATAAAAAAAAAGATTCTTTTTGTCCTGAAAATGTCAAGTCCTTGGTGTGCCTTCGTGGGAGAACACCAGATCCAGACCACAGAATTAACTTTCTATTTAAAATGTCGTTTTTGACGGCAAGTTCATGAAAAACCACCTAATCAACAGATGAGAGTAAATCAATCACCTTGTGTGTTTAGAGTGGTAGTAACTTCAGGCGCCTGCAGATGATGCTGTATGAGGACGACGGGATTTAAATACCTGGAGGTGTGAGTGACGGGATTCATAGATTGAGAAGAAGAGCTACAGTGGAGTGAATGTCTCATTCCAGGTGTGGAAAATGGCTCCAGAGCAGATAATGATGGGCTAAAAGGAGTGACAGCACACTAACGCATTACACTTACTGAGTTACTGTACACCAACACGCTACTTACAGTACACTAACGCATTACACTTACTGAGTTACTGTACACCAACACACTACTTACAGCACACTAACGCATTACACTTACTGAGTTACTGTACACCAACACACTACTTACAGTACACTAACACATTACACTTACTGAGATACTGTACACCGACACGCTACTTACAGCACACTAACGCATTACACTTACTGAGTTACTGTACACCAACACACTACTTACAGCACACTAACGCATTACACTTACTGAGTTACTGTACACCGACACGCTACTTACAGCACACTAACGCATTACACTTACTGAGTTACTGTACACCGACACGCTACTTACAGCACACTAACACATTACACTTACTGAGTTACTGTACACCGACACGCTACTTACAGCACACTAACACATTACACTTACTGAGTTACTGTACACCGACACGCTACTTACAGCACACTAACGCATTACACTTACTGAGTTACTGTACACCGACACGCTACTTACAGCACACTAACGCATTACACTTACTGAGTTACTGTACACCGACACGCTACTTACAGCACACTAACACATTACACTTACTGAGTTACTGTACACCGACACGCTACTTACAGCACACTAACACATTACACTTACTGAGTTACTGTACACCAACACGCTACTTACAGTACACTAACACATTACACTTACTGAGTTACTGTACACCGACACGCTACTTACAGCACACTAACACATTACACTTACTGAGTTACTGTACACCAACACGCTACTTACAGTACACTAACACATTACACTTACTGAGTTACTGTACACCAACACGCTACTTACAGCACACTAACAAATTACACTTACTGAGTTACTGTACACTAACACACTACTAACAGTACACTAACACATTACACTTAGTTACTGTACACCAACACGCTACTTACAGCACACTAACACATTACACTTACTGAGTTACTGTACACCAACACACTACTTACAGTACACTAACACATTACACTTACTGAGTTACTGTACACCAACACGCTACTTACAGCACACTAACAAATTACACTTACTGAGTTACTGTACACTAACACACTACTTACAGTACACTAACACATTACACTTAGTTACTGTACACCGACACGCTACTTACAGCACACTAACGCATTACACTTACTGAGTTACTGTACACCAACACACTACTTACAGCACACTAACGCATTACACTTACTGAGTTACTGTACACCAACACGCTACTTACAGCACACTAACAAATTACACTTACTGAGTTACTGTACACTAACACACTACTTACAGTACACTAACACATTACACTTAGTTACTGTACACCAACACGCTACTTACAGCACACTAACACATTACACTTACTGAGTTACTGTACACCAACACACTACTTACAGTACACTAACGCATTACACTTACTGAGTTACTGTACACCAACACACTACTTACAGTACACTAACACATTACACTTACTGAGTTACTGTACACCAACACACTACTTACAGTACACTAACACATTACACTTACTGAGTTACTGTACACCAACACACTACTTACAGCACACTAACGCAATACACTTACTGAGTTACTGTACACCAACACACTACTTACAGTACACTAACGCATTACACTTACTGAGTTACTGTACACCGACACGCTACTTACAGCACACTAACACATTACACTTACTGAGTCACTGTACACCAACACACTACTTACAGTACACTAACACATTACACTTACTGAGTCACTGTACACCGACACACTACTTACAGCACACTAACGCAATACACTTACTGAGTCACTGTACACCAACACACTACTTACAATACACTAACGCATTACACTTACTGAGTCACTGTACACCAACACACTACTTACAGCACACTAACGCAATACACTTACTGAGTTACTGTACACCAACACACTACTTACAGCACACTAACACATTACACTTACTGAGTCACTGTACACCAACACACTACTTACAGCACACTAACGCAATACACTTACTGAGTTACTGTACACCAACACACTACTTACAGCACACTAACACATTACACTTACTGAGTTACTGTACACCAACACACTACTTACAGCACACTAACACATTACACTTACTGAGCTACTGTACACCAACACACTACTTACAGTACACTAACGCATTACACTTACTGAGTTACTGTACACCAACACACTACTTACAGCACACTAACACATTACACTTACTGAGTCACTGTACACCAACACACTACTTACAGCACACTAACACATTACACTTACTGAGTCACTGTACACCAACACACTACTTACAGCACACTAACACATTACACTTACTGAGCTACTGTACACCAACACACTACTTACAGTACACTAACACATTACACTTACTGAGTCACTGTACACCAACACACTACTTACAGCACACTAACACATTACACTTACTGAGTTACTGTACACCAACACGCTACTTACAGCACACTAACACATTACACTTACTGAGTTACTGTACACCAACACACTACTTACAGTACACTAACGCAACACACTTACTGAGCTACTGTACACCAACACACTACTTACAGCACACTAACACATTACACTTACTGAGTTACTGTACACCAACACACTACTTACAGTACACTAACGCAACACACTTACTGAGTTACTGTACACCAACACACTACTTACAGCACACTAACACATTACACTTACTGAGTTACTCATACAGTATGTCTGTGTTCTAGTGCACTCATGTGACCTTGACCTTAACCCCACCAAACACCTTTGAGGTGAACTGGAACATCAATTGCGAGCCATTCAACAACCCTGTCTGACCTCACAAATAATCTTCTGACTACATGGGCACAAACTCCACAAGCGCTGCAACATCTCGTGGATAGTTTTCCCTGAAGGGTGGAGGCTGTTATTGCTGCTCAGAGCTCCAGGGAACAGAGTTCCACTGCTTCGGCTCAAAGACGGGGGATGTATATCCCTCTAGCCGTTGTTCGGCATTGGGCACTGGAATTGAGTTGGAGGCTTCTGTTTGGAGCTGTATCATGAACCTCTATACAAACAGAACCGGTTATGTTGTTGGATGAGCATGCACATATTCAGAATTTGGAATCAGATAGAAAATAATATTTAGCAATTAAACTAAAGTATACTCCTGTTCCTATGCTTGCGTTTACAAATTGGTAGACTGGGACACGAAATAAATTTTTATGGATTTTTGATATTGTGAAAATGCATGTCAAAACCAATATGACATCAGCTTTATTTTATTTGTGTAATTGTTTATATTGCTGCAGATTTAAAGGGTTAAATAAGAGCTTCATTAATTAAAAAAAAATCCACATAATTAACTGGCTGAGATGTAAACAAAGCCATTTGGAGTGGTTTAATGTGCCTCTGAGCCTTCCTCCAGTCATGGTGGAAGAATACATGCAGGGCGCTGTGAGGGAAAATAGTCCCCAGAAAGACACATGCAGGTTCACTGGATGTGGTTTAGTGTGTGTTGTAGACATGTAGAGCCCTGGTTTCCATCACCACCACCGCAAAAGAAGATGCATCTGATATGTTTTGTTATAATTGATTGATGTGAGCATATTACAAGGTTAATTAACTCGTTTCTAGATTTTATTTTACTTTATTTTTAATTTTTTTTAATTATTAAAATGTTCTTTTAAATTTGATAATTAGGTTTATTAATGACATATATAATGTACTATATATTATAATCCATATACATATATTGATTATATATATATATATATATATATATATATATATATATATATATATATATATATATATATATATAAAATAATCTATATAAAATGTTATAATCTATATATAATATATATGCTATATATTATAATCCATATATATATATATATATATATAAGAATCCATAATAAGAATCAATATATATACATATGTATACATATACATATACATATATATATATATATATATATATATATATATATACACACATACACACGCATATTATATATATATACATACTGAACAAGTATATATATATATATATATATATAGACAAGCACAAACAGCAGCTGTGACTGGATTTAACATGGACTGGACAAGTTTCTGGACGTAGGCCACATCAATGTTCAGACACTTCCCTGGCACTGCTCTGAGGAGAATTCCCTGTAGACTGGGATTTTGTCCACTGGTAGACCTGCATGGCCGTACGCTTCCATACACCTGCAGATTCAGCTACTTCCTTCACACTATGGTCTTTGGCCACGCCCACATGCTCAGTCCCTCTTTTTAGCCAATCATTAACATCTGCTCTGGAGCCATTTTCCACACATGGCACGAGACATTCACTGCACTGTAGCACCTCTTCTCAATCTATCCCGTCACTCACACCCCACTGTATTTATACCCACATCGTCCACAAGCAGGAACCTAAAGTTACTACCACCTGTTTTACATGTGCCAGACATTCCACCCCCTTCCTGCTTCACTGCAGTTTATCATTTCACATCTAGATGTAACACTGTTCAATTAATAGGCCCAGCTCCCCAGATGCCTGAGGATAAATCTATGCCTCCCCATCACTTCAGCTCTCCCCAGCAGCTGGGCCCATGTTTAATATTTCATCTAATAAATCATAACAAGGCATCTTGTTTCCCCAATCGGTGACACCGAGGGAATCTGTCAGAAGACAACAACTCACAAGCTCTACAAGATAAGAAAGATCTAATCGAATATGCAGACTGTTCCCCGCACGGGGGTCCGATTAGAACTTGCTGATGATCCAACGTGAAGTAACCCTAAAGTAAATTCAGACGAAGTTTTATATCACTGCTTCCCACCTCATGACCTGATTTAGACCGTCACCACATTCTAACTCTTCTTTAATCACTGGAGACCAGTAATGTCCAGTCAGGCACTATATAACCTTCCAGTTCCACCTTAAATGATGCTGCACTAACATTCCGGCACCTGCAGCGTTATAATATCTGCACCACTTTTTAAGGTGGAATGGGAAACATGAATAAGAAGCTGGTGAATAAGATGCTGGCCATGTAACTGCGGCTCCATTTAAGGTGGAACTGGCAAATTCCCATCAGAAGCAGAGCTTCTCCCTCAGAGTTTTAATGCTGGAGGTATTTTTGATATGGAGATTTTGAATCCTACCTGGAGTTTTATGTGCGGAGCTACCCTCAGAGTATCCTTCTTCCTTCTACCTTTTCCAGCCAGTGCCATAGCGCCAACTAATCCAAGCTGCTGCTTCTGGATCACAGTATTAAAGTCTCTCTACAGCCAGTGCGTAGGTTGTCTGGACTACTGTAGAAACATGGTGGTGGCAGTCTGTGTCTTTTACCAATGCTGGTAAAAATGTCTTTTCCAAGGACTTCAAACGGATAGGCCGTGTCCTACCTGAAGTGTGAAGCCCAGAACAATAAAATGTACATACATATATATTTTATTTATTTGACATATGTATATATAAATATGAGGTTTTTATGCAGTGATGTTGACCATGATTGTATACACATCTTCTCAACAAAGAAAATAGAAATGACAATCCATCATTGGTTGGGATGTACTGGTTGGCTATTTACAGCACAGCCCACCTCGGCACAACACAAATGAAGGTCTCAAACACATTAAAATGGCAACCAGTTCCACAAATTAACTCTTGACAAGGCCCACCTTAACTGAAAACCTCACCAGGTGATTACCCCGTGAGGCTGAGAGAGTTGGGAGAATACCAAAGCATCAAAGCAAACTGTGGCCACCTTAAATATTTTACTATACATAATATAATAACTATGAATATATTATTATGAATATATATATATATATATATATATATATATATATATATATATATATATATATATATATATATATATATATATATATTAAATTTGTACCCACAAGCCATCAGGTTCCTGAACAAGCTGTGAGCCTTTCACCAACACCACCAATACCACCAACACCACCAATACCACCAATACTATTGGTGGTGTTAGTGGTATTGCTGGTGTTGGTGGTATTGGTGCTATTGGTGGTATTGGTGGTGTTGGTGGAGTTGGTGGTGTTAGTGGTATTGCTGGTGTTGGTGGTATTGGTGCTATTGGTGGTGTTGGTGGAGTTGGTGGTATTGCTGGTGTTGGTGGTATTGGTGCTATTGGCGGTGTTGGTGGTGTTGGTGGTGTTGGTGGTATTGCTGGTGTTGGTGGTATTGGTGCTATTGGCGGTATTGCTGGTGTTGGTGGTATTGGTGCTATTGGTGCTATTGGCGGTATTGACTGTGAGCCTTTCACCAACACCACCAATACCACCAACACCACCAATACCACCAACACCACCAATACCACCAACACCACCAACACCACCAACACCACCAATACCACCAATACCACCAACACCACCAATACCACCAACACCACCAATACCACCAACACCACCAATACCACCAACACCACCAACACCACCAATACCACCAACACTGCCAATAGCACCAATACCACCAACACCACCAACACCACCAATACCACCAACACCACCAATAGCACCAATACCACCAACACCACCAACACCACCAACTCCACCAACTCCACCAACACCACCAACTCCACCAACACCAGCAATACCACCAACACCAGCAATACCACCAACTCCACCAACATCAGCAACACCAGCAATACCACTAACACCACCAACTCCACCAACACCACCAACACCAGCAATACCACTAACACCACCAACACCACCAATACCACCAACACCAGCAATACCACCAACACCAGCAATACCACCAACACCAGCAATACCACCAATCCCACTGCACTATATATCATCACTATGGACACAACATCACTGAGTCACTTTAAACAACAGAAAAAGACATAAATATACATATTCATTTTATAGCTCTGCTCGCTTTTAGACTATCCTTGTGTAATAAATGTACATATCAGAGAATTTCTACAGACCCCTCCTGTCTCTGCATACTCTGTATTTTGTGTATTTTGTATTTATATAATATATCTTATTTATATCTCTTTATATCTCTTATTTTAATGTTTAGTATGTATATGAATGATGTCCTGCTGTAGAGTATCAACCTGAGTCTCACCACAAGCATCTCAATGCATAAATGTCCTGACATGTTGTGCAAATGACAAATAAACCTGAAACTTGAAACTTGAACTATATTATGTACTACATAACTCCACGTGTTCCTTCTATATTTGCTATTACTGGATATGGGCCCTTTAAATAGAAATATAGTTCACATATAAGCATGTAGATGTGGTTGAGGCCGTGGTATTTCTCCGTTAAAGGACAGAGTGATGAGAAGTTATTCCACGGTTGACTAAATTATAACGTACTGGCATCAAACGACACCTAAGGGCTCTTACTCTATCCCATTACTGCCATCTGGACCTGCGGACCACCTATTCCCATTCTCCAGGTGCAAACTGGGAGCATGTGACCAGAAGCTTAGTATTGCTTTAAGGAAGTACAGCTAAGTGCTGGATGGACAGACTTAGGTTTTAGTACAGCTGCCTGGGGCTCCTGAAGGAACTGCCTCTGTTGTGTCCCTTTTGACAGTTCGTGGTGAGTAACAAATAGTGGAGGTCACTTCATGGAACGGACAGCGGGGGTGGAGGGGGGGTGGGGAAGTGCATTGTCTGTGGTAGTATAAAGCAATCTGTCATGCACACACAAATCACAACTGCACACCAATACAGGCCCAACACCGCCGCAGTAGTGACTTACATAACCCAACGAACACACAGGCGATTCGGCTTCAGTCTAGTACTGAATTACTGAGTGTCTGTGGTGGGGACTCAGAGACACCCCACACCAACCACACACACTCTATATACGTCCTATATCCAATCTATATATGTTATGTGGCTCTGCTGTGGGAACAATATATCTCAACTGTGCAAATTTCATAATGAATAAATAAAAAATAAACGGTCCAAAATTACTTGGGAGGACAGGTTGGTTCCAACCCCGTTTCCCAAAAAAATTGTGATGCTGTGCAAAATGCAAAATGAACAGACTGCAGTGTCACATGAAGGCCTGAAGGACATCCAGTATTGGTAATAGTAAGTATTGGACTCGTCACTGAAGATGACCCGCTGCCTTTCTGAGTCACTCCATGACAGTCTGGCACGACACCACTGCAGTCTTTGGTGACGGTGACGTGGTGTTAAGGGGAGTTGTTGTAGGGGTCTGTGTGCATGGAGTCCTGCGTGGTGCAGTCGTCTGCCAGTGATGCTGATATAGATAGTGATATATATATGCCAGTGATGCTGTATATATACACACACACATATACATATATATGGATGGATGGATAATTTACTCATATAAGACAATCGACTTGCTTAAGGAATGCAAAGTCAAAACAAAATAAGTGGAATATGTGGTATATATACACATATGGATGGATGGATGGATAGATAGATAGATAGATAGATAGATAGATAGATAGATAGATAGATAGATAGACGGATAGATAGATAGATAGATAGATAGATAGACAGACAGACAGACAGACAGACAGACAGACAGACAGATAGATAGATAGATAGATAGATAGATGGACAGTTTACTCATATAAGATAATCGACTTGCTTAAGGAACGCAAAGTCAGAGCAAAATAAGTGGGAAATAAAAACGTTCTAAACACCATTGAAAGCTACAGGGTAACTGGAATTCTTAATGACCGTGCAAAACCGCATACCACTAAAACAACAGATATAAATAGATCTTGGCATATACACATAGTCAGGGTACATCATGAAGCCTCCAGTAGTCAGGAGCATGCTAATCCTATCCTTTAACCTCCCCTGTGGAGATAAAGAGAAACACCTACGGCATGGCTGGAGGTAAAACACTTCCGTCTCGTGAATCTCCCCCGAAACAGTGATGAAACACGGCCATCGGCTCTGCCCAATTGAACAGGATACATTTTGTGGCTCATTGGGAAAGGTCCCATAGTTGGAATATGACTCTATTACTTATAAGAGGCTGGGGACACTTCACTAGGCTCTCACTAAAGGACCGAACACACACAGGTCACCTCCCACGTCACATTAAGCCTTGTCTGAAATTTGGCATGGTGGGTGTTGGGGGTCCTTCACTTCAACAACCTTAAACGCTGCTGGACGGACTGAATAAACACTCATTCATTCATTCATTCATTCATTCATAATCCATTATCTCTTCTAAGCCCCTTATCCTTTCGGGTCCTTATCCTTATCCAGTGGGGGGTGTTGGAACCTATCTGAGCGCACATTGGGCGGAAGGCAGGAAACACCCTGGAGATGCCGCTAGTCCATCACAGGGCAGACATACCCATTAGAACTCACACCATGGGGGCTTTTAGCATCTCCAGTTCACCTGACTGCATGTCTTTGGACTGTGGAAGGAAGCTGGAGCACCCTGAGGAAACCCCCACAGACACGGGCAGAACATCTAGATTCCACACTGAAGAGACAAGAGACGCTGGACGCCCCAGCTGGAAATCAAACCCAGGCCCTTGCTGTGAGCTGACATCACTACCCACTGCGCCGCCGTGTTACCCTGACATGACATCATATTATGGGATTAACGCAAGACATTCCAGCAGAGTGATAGGCTTCTGGTATAGTCTGACACTACTCCTCCATAATTCCTGAAAAAGGTCCAGAATGAGTGAGCTTGGGGGCTTCATAAAGGCCTTCATTAAAGAGGAACTCTGCATAATTAAACAAGTAAAATCTAAACAGTCATTCAGAGAGTTTTGGTGTGAAAGTCAGAACAGTGCTGGAACCAGACATCCACATCTGAACGCTCCCTCACAGAACTTGTATAAAACGGTTACGAACGTCTGATGCCCGAGACACTGTTTTGGCCTAAAACATACATAATCAGCTTATTTGAATCCATTTATGGCAGAGGGATACACAAAGGGGCTTCTAAACCATAAAGGTCCCTGTACAAACTCCTGTACACTCGTATAGGTTCACTGGGGGTTTGAATAGTGAATAAACTGGCTGCATCTGTGTTGTAGACGTGGTGACCCCTGATCCCATCACCACCACTATGAAGAAGTGAAAGTGAGCTCTGGGAGATTCTCAACAATCAACCATTTCACACCAAACCACTCACAATAACTAGCTGACAACATTCTGAAACTCCAGTGGAACTGGCCTTTGCCATTTGCCCTCTATTGGTCTTCATTCACATGTTATACAGTGGGGAAAATAAGTATTTAGTCAGTCACCAATTGTGCAAGTTGTCCCACTTAAAAAGATGAGAGAGGCCTGTAATTGACATCATAGGTAGACCTCAACTATGAGAGACAAAATGTGGAAAAAAATTGAGAAAGTCATTTTGTCTGATTTTTAAAGAATTTATTTGCAAATAATGGTGGAAAATAAGTATTTGGTCAATAACAAAAGTTCATCTCAATACTTTGTTGTATATCCTTTGTTGGCAATGACAGAGGTCAAACGTTTTCTGTAAGTCTTCACAAGGTTGGCACACACTGTTGCTGGTATGTTGGCCCATTCCTCCATGCAGATCTCCTCTAGAGCAGTGATGTTTTGGGGCTGTCGGCGGGCAACACGGACTTTCAACTCCCTCCAAAGGTTTTCGATGGGGTTGAGATCGGGAGACTGGCTAGGCCACTCCAGGACTTTGAAATGTTTCTTACGAAGCCCATACTGTGTTGCCCTGGCAGTGTGCTTGGGATCATTGTCATGCTGAAAGACCCAGCCACGTTTTCATCTTCATTGCCCTTGCTGATGGGAAGGAGGTTTGCACCCAAAATCTCACAATACATGGCCCCATTCATTCTTTTCATGTACACGGACCAGTCGTCCTGGTCCCTTTGCAGAGAAACAGCCCCAAAGCATGATGTTGCCACCCCCATGCTTCACAGTTGGGTATGGTGTTCTTTGGATGCAACTCCGCATTCACTTTCCTCCAAACACGACGAGTTGTGTTTTTTACCAAATAGTTCTACTTTGGTTTCATCTGACCATATGACATTCTCCCAATACTCTTCTGGAACATCCAAATGCTCTCTAGCAAACTTCAGACGTGCCTGGATATGGACTGGCTTAAGCAGGGGGACACGTCTGGCACTGCAAGATCTGAGTCCCTGGCGTCGTAGTGTGTTGCTGATGGTAGCCTTTGTAACGTTGGTCCCAGCTTCCTGCAGGTCATTCACTAGATCCCCCCTTGTGGTTCTGGGATTTTTCCTTACCGTTCTTGTGATCATTTTGACCCCACGGGCTGAGATCTTGCGTGGAGCCCCAGATCGAGGAGATTAGTAGTGGTCTTGTAGGTCTTCCATTTTCTGATTATTGCTCCCACAGTAGATTTCTTCACATCAAGCTGCTTGCCTATTGCAGATTCAGTCTTCCCAGCCTGGTGCAGGTCTACAATTCGGTTTCTGGTGTCCTCCGACAGCTCTTTCGTCTTCACCATAGTGGAGTTTGGAGTGTGAGTGTTTGAGGTTGTAGGCAGGTGTCTTTTATACTGTTAACGACTTCAAACAGGTGCCATTAATACAGGTAATGAGTGGGGGAAAGAGGAGCCTCTTAAAAAAGAAGTTACAGGTCTGTGACAGCCAGAAATCTTGCTTGTTTGTTATTGACCAAATACTTATTTTCCACCATTATTTGCAAATAAATTCTTTAAAAATCAGACAAAATCACTTTCTCAATTTTTTTCCACATTTTGTCTCTCATAGTTGAGGTCTACCTATGATGTCAATTACAGGCCTCTCTCATCTTTTTAAGTGGGACAACTTGCACAATTGGTGACTGACTAAATACTTATTTTCCCCACTGTACATTACATTATATACATTACACATATACATTATACATTTATATTAATGTCTTGAACAGTTTCTGAAAAGTTCTAAAAATAAAATGCACTATTTTCATTATTATTTTTCCCCTCATTATTATTATTATTACTGGTGTAGTTTTTATTATTATTATTATTATTATTATTATTATTATAATAATTATTATTATTACTACTACTATTTTCATTATTGTTATTTTCATTAATTTCATTATTATTATTGTTGTTGTTGTTTTCATTATTATTATTTTCATTATCATGATTTTCATTATTATTATTATTGTTGTTATTTTGTTGTTGTTTTGTTGTTGTTTTCATTATTATTATTATTACTACTACTATTTTTTATTATTGTTATTTTCATTCATTTCATTATTATTATTATTATTATTGTTGCTGTTGTTGTCATTTTCATTATTGTTATTATTATTATTATTGTTGTTGTTGTTTTCATTATTATTATTTTCATTATCATGATTTTCATTATTATTATTATTATTGTTGTTTTGTTGTTGTTGTTGTTGTAATAATTATTAGTATTATTATTATTACTACTACTATTTTTTATTATTGTTATTTTCATTCATTTCATTCGTTATTATTATTATTATTATTATTATTATTATTATTATTATTGTTGTTATTTTCATTATTATAATTTTCATTATTGTTATTGTTATTGTTATTGTTATTATTATTATTATTATTATTATTATTATTATTATTATTGTTGTTATTTTCATTATTATTTTTTATTATCATGATTTTTATTATTATTATTATTGTTGTTGTTGTTATTTTCATTATTATTATTTTTCAATGTGTCATGCATACCCAAAAAAAAAAAAAATCCAGGATTAGAACTGGCCACTAAGCCAGAATCTTCACACAAGACTAAATTAACCCTTTAATCCCATCTATGCACTGTGACTCAGCATGTTGTGCTGTGGAGACATAACTGAAATGAATGGGAATGAACTTCATTTCCCTCGTCTAATTACTGGAACGGCTTCATTAATAAATCTGCGGCTACGCCAGGGAGATCACTTAAATCCCCTCAGTGCCCGGGGCCAGGTCATTGATTATGCTCACCATTCAGATGTATTGATTATGATGGAGTGTGTTGCTCTGTGGTATATAGGGTTTTCTAAGTTACATAAGTAATGTTACATACTCCACTGTTATTCCTCATCACAGGTCTCAGATCTGCACCGCTTCATGTTTGAATGAATTAAAATAGCACTAGGGTGCACAACTCCGGTCCTGGAGGGCCAGTGTCTAGCACAGTTGGGTAGTCACGTTACTCCAACAGATCCTCTGAACCTCTCATGTAATGGATGAGCCGAATCAGGTGGAAAGTCATTAAACCATGCTGGACACCAACCGAGAACTGGAGTTGGGCACCCCTACATTCAACACAGCTCCCTGAATTAATCAGCTACTGTTTGTATAGGCTTGTTTAAGCCACGTTTTACTGAATCAGGCAGTTCTAAAGGACTGAACCCAAACAACCAACACCGTGAATCTATTTACCGTAATTACATCCCAATGTAGCCTCTTGTGAAATTGGATATTTGTAATTGCTTGGCTTTATGAAGTTCCTGTGTTCATTTTTTGGGCTCTAGAGCAGTGAAAACAGTTCAGGGTGGGTTAAATGATGATGTAAATCCAGGTCATGAGCTTACAGATATATATACACTGTTTAAGACCCTATAATAATGGCCTTCTGCTGAGAAGTGGGCTTGTACATGTCAAGGCAATATAACAAATAACGGGAATTTAATTGCATCAATGAGGCCAGTTCTGTAGCAGCAATGGTCAATGACAGATTGCCCACTTTATAGCCTCTATATGACCCCGCCGGCCTACTCAATGCCTATGTGTAAACATTAAACATCAAAGTCCTGCACATTAATTGGGCTTGCATGTGTCACGTCAGTGTAAAACAACATAACAGCATTCAAATTTTAATTTTGGGACAGTTTCAGAGAGGAAACCCAATGGCACATCGAGGTAAGGTCTGTAACAGCTATTACCAATGACAGATTGCACACTTTACAGCCTCTATAGGACCCTGCTGGGCTACTCGATGCCTATGTCTAAACATTAAACCTCCAAGTCCTGCACATAAATTGGGATTGCATGTGTCACGTCAGTGTAAAACAACATAACAGCATTCAAACTTCAATCTTAGGACAGTTTTAGAGAGGAAACCCGATGCAACATCGAGGTGACGTCTATAACAGCAGTAATCAGTGACATATGACCAGCTGTATAGCCTCTATATGACCCTTCCGGCCTACTACATGCCCATGTTTAAAGCCTGAACTTCAAACTTCTGCACATTAATTGGGCTTGTCACGTCAATGTGAAACATGCACATTCAAATTTTGGGAAAGTTTGACAGAGGAAACCCAATGCAACATCGAGGTAAGGTCTGTAACAGCAATAACCAATGACAGATTGCCCACTATAGGACCTCTATAGGACCCTGGGCTGGGCTACTCGATGCCTATGTGTAAAGATTAAACCCCAAAGTCCTGCACATAAATTGGGATTGCATGTGTCACGTCAGTGTAAAACAACATAACAGCATTCAAACTTCAATCTTAGGACAGTTTTAGAGAGGATACCCAATGCAAATTCGATGTGAGGTCTATAACAGCAGTAATCAGTGACATATGACCAGCTGTATAGCCTCTATATGACCCTGCCGGCCTACTCGATGCCTATGTCTAAACATTAAACCTCAAAGTCCTCAAGTCAGTGTAAAACAACATAACAACTTTCCCATTTTAATTTTGGGACAGTTTCAGAGAGGAAACCCAATGGCACATTGAGGTAAGGTCTGTAACAGCAATGACCAAAGCCTACTTCATAGCCTCTATAGGACCCTGATGCCCAACCACATGCCTCTGTGTTTGAAGACTGAACTTGCAGTGAACTGTCTTCAGCATTTGCATGACCTGTGAAGTGCAGCATCATGTATCTTCAGCCTGACACACGAACCAGAACGCCAACAGGAATAGGAGGAGACAACCGAGCATCACAAACAGCCCTCAGTCTAAAAATAAGCCCCCACAAAATCTTACACCATTGAGCTGCTGCAGCCAAACCACCATCCGCCCGAGACCTTCCCTTTACACCGGCATCTGCAGCTCTGATCAACAACTTGCTGACAAACAGCCCAGCAGGCCCCCAGATCATTAACAGGTAACCCCGGCTTCTCCGAGCGCCTGTATCCAACCTATCTGGTGCTCAAGGGGAAAAGAGCATCCCCGGCTGAGGAGAGGAGAACGGATCAGGTGGGAATGGATGCAGGAAAGCAAACCCACCGTAAGAGCAGGATCCGGGGTTGAGCTGCGTCGGTTTTTCAGTCTGCGTGCTGCGGCCGGGCAGCCGCCGGATCCTCCGTCATGCTGTGTGAGTCGCGCCACACGCTCTGAAACGAGAACGGATGTGCTGTCATGCCCAGCGTTTCGTGCAGACGATTCAGCATCTCTCCCCCCCCCCAGTCCTCCTCTCATCTCATTGCATCTCTGGAACGGCACAGCCGCGGAGGAAGGGAAGGAAAGAAAAAAAGGAAAACGGACTCCGGCTTCAGCACAGAGGCGGCCGGGAATGATTCATCAGAAACAGCAACGGAGGAAGCAAACGGAAGGATGGAAAAGAAACCAGAAATGCCAGGGGACTAATAGTGTTTTAGAGGGTGAGAGAGGTTGATGGAGAGAGAGAGAGAGAGAGAGAGAGAGAGAGAGAGAGAGAGAGAGAGAGAGAGAGAGAGAGAGAGAGAGAGAGAGAGAGAGAGAGAGAGAGAGAGAGAGAGAGAGAGAGAGAGAGAGAGAGAGGGAGAGCAGGGCTGGGCGCTTACCATGAACACACCCCCCCAACCCTGATGGAGCGAGGGATGAAGCTGGCAGGAGAGTGGAGAAGAGGAGAGGGGAGGAGGACGAGGAGGAGGAGTGGATGGCAGTCGCAGCACACAAACATTCACAGGCACTCTCACACACAGTGGAGCTTGGCAGTATGATGCGGAACCAGGATGCTTCGTGCCGTGAGCTTGGCTCCTTGTCTCCTGGGAGAGAGAAGAGGAGGGAGGGAGAGAGAGAAATTAGGAGGGAGAGAGGGAGAGGGAGGGAGATAGAATGGAAGAGAGGGAGGGAGGGACAGAGAAAGAGTAAGGGAGAAAGGGAGGGAGCGAGGGAGGGAGCGAGGGAGAGAGTGAGGGAGCGAGGGAGAGTACTTAGGGAGAGAGAGAGGAAGAGTATTTAGGGAGGGAGGAAGAGAGCAACAGAGGGGGAGGGAGGGAGGAAGAGAGAGAAATTAAGAGGGTGAGAGGGAGAGGGAGGGAGAGAGAGGCTAAGGGAGGTAGAGAGGGAGGGAGGGGGTGTAAGGTGGAGTGGGAGGGGGAGAGAGAAACTAAGAAAGGGAGGGAGGGAGAGAGAGACGGAGAGGGAGCGAGGGAGCGAGGGAGAGAGCGGCAGGGAGGGAGGGAGAGGGAGGGAGAGAGAGGGGAGGGAGAGGGAGGGAGAGAGAGAGAGGGAGGGAGCTAGGGAGGGATGGAGGGAGGGAGAGAGGGAGGGAGAGAGGGAGTGGGAAGGAGGGAGAGAGAGGGAGAGAGCGAGAGGGAGAGAGAGAGGGAGGGAGGGAGTGGGAAGGAGGGAGAGAGAGGGAGAGAGGGAGATGGAGGGAGAGAGGAAGAGGGAGGGAGAGAGAAAGAGTAAGGGAGAGAGAATAAGGGAGAGAGGGAGGCAGGGAGAGAGAGGGGGATTGAGATGGAGAGAGAGGGAGAGAAAATAAAGGAGAGAGGGAGGGAGGGCGAGGGAGGGAAAGATAGGGGGATTGAGATGGAGAGAGGGATGGAGGGAGAGCGAGGGGGATTGAGATGGAGAGGGTGGGAGAGGGAGAGAGAGAGAATAAGGGAGAGAGGGAGGGAGGGCGAGAGAGGGGGATTGAGATGGAGAGAGAGGGAGAGAAAATAAGGGAGAGAGGGAGGGAGGGAGAGAGAGGGGGATTGAGATGGAGAGGGAGAGAGAGAGAATAAGGGAGAGAGGGAGGGAGGGCGAGGGAGGGAAAGATAGGGGGATTGAGATGGAGAGAGAGGGAGAGAGAATAAGGGAGAGAGGGAGGGAGGGAGAGAGAGGGGGATTGAGATGGAGAGAGAGGGAGAGAGAATAAGGGAGAGAGGGATGGAGGGAGAGAGGGGGGGATTGAGATGGAGAGGGTGGGAGAGGGAGTTAACTTACAGCTCTGTCTGCCACCTGCTGGCCACCGACTGGTATCTGCAGCTTGATCTCAGGAAAGAGACTTCCAGACTCTTCAGCTGCTCCCAGACGTCCAGGCGTCCAGCAGGTGGGGGGAGGGGGGGTTTCCTGGACGGTTATCTGTGAAGTCGTAAACTCGGGATAACGATCCCAGCTTCTTCGTCCAGCAACCCCAACAGCTTTCATTATCTGGAGGCAACACATGAACCGCACGAACTGTCACAGAACGACTCAGTCAGGATCTCAAGATAACGGTCTCTCCTTCACTTCCTCCTGGCTGATCTGGTACAGGACTGCAGTCCCACCTCACTCTGTGGGCTCCACCGCAATTCCTTCTGAACTGAGTTTAGTGTTCGAGTGGTAACAATAATAAATGAATTGGAATGAAGGAAATTATCATTGTATGTTACGGGGAAGTCAGGAAATCCAGAGGGACATACGTCAACATAGGTCAAACACAAACATCCTTGTTGCCAAGCACAAACGTTTAGATTAGATTAGATTAGATTCATTTTAACTTTGTGCACAGTAGAGCTACAGAGCTGCAGTCAGCATCTTACCAGAAGAGGAACATGCAGAGTGAGTGAAGAGCTCAGCAGAAGCTCCTCCTGAGCCTCCTGGTGAGGGAGCGGAGACTCCTGTACCTCCTGCCGGATGGGAGAGGGTAAAAACATCTGTGGTTAGTGGATGATGTTTCTCACTCTGCCCAGGCTGTGCCTTAGTGGACTTAGTGACAACACAAGACTGAATAGGGAATGAGCTGCTGGTGGTTTATTTTAAATCGTTGCTGTTCAAATAAAAACCTGTATCTCCAAAATGGCAACTTTACAGGGGAGGCCACAAACCTCTTCAGTTTGAATGGAAGTCAATAGAACCAGACGTCTTCCCAAGCAGTTTTGGGCCATTTCTCCTGGTCCGTTCTCCATGAAACTTCCACACAGTGTAAACAGCAGATCATGGGATCAAATGAGGCAAAAAACTAAAAATCAACAAAAATGGAGATACGTGTTTTTCTTTGGGCCGCAACTGCCGGGGTAACCATATACTCAGCTCATGGTCTTATTTGATTCTCCATATTCTTCAGTTCCCAGTTCAATATCCTCACCATATTAAAACATGGATATGAATAAGGGAAACGATGACGTTTTATTAGAGACCTGCTGTTTGAGTCTGAGCGTGAGATGTTAAAAGGTCATGACCTCATGACCTGGCCTGAAATCTTCAGACCAGTTGCCTCCCAAAACCTCAGACTTTTCAACACTCATTTCCAGCTTTACAGTGTCACTCGCAACGGCGCAGCCTTTCAGTGCCTCCCTTTTCCACAGCCGTGGTATTTAAGGTGGAACTGAACATTCAGTTAAGAAGCCCCATTTAAAGATGGAACTCGGCCGTGTTTCACAGCTGGGTTCCTTGGGAAGGTAAGATGAGGCGCCGACATCCCTCCTTCCCAGTCTGGAATGGTAGATTTCTCCTCATAGACCACCATTTTCCGTTTGGCTCGCACATGCTCACCGTATTCAAGTGCACTTAAGTTTCTGCATAGCAGTTTATAATTATTAAATTATATAATATAATAATAATAATATAAATAATATAATTTAATAATTTGATAAATAATCATTATTAGATTATTTAATTATTTAATGTAATTTTTTTATTACATTTTAACATATTTAGTTTTATATCGTCGCTGTCCAAAGAAAAACAAGTATCTCCAAAATGGCAACTTTACAGGAGAGCCCAAAAACCCTATTGAATTTGAATGGAAGTCAATGGAACCAGACATCTTTCCAAACAGTATTGGGCCATTTCTGTTGGTTCATTAATCATGAGATTCTCGCTCAGTGTAAACAGCAGCTGATGGGTTCAAATGATGCATAAAAGTGAATATGGACAAAAGTGGAGATACATGTTTTTCCTTGGACAGCGATGATATATTAAAAAGGGGGACAAACATCAAATATTAAATTTGCAACTATATAATATCACATTAACAAACATAGCAATTGGCCTAATTATAGTACACACTACATTTAATGTTTAATGTATCTATAAATATATATGTATAAAACTACCTTTTGTATTTTACTGTAAATATGAAATTCAGCTGGACAGAAATGAAGACACAGGATGTTAGTTATTCTAACGTAGATTAAAATACAACAGCAAAGGTTGGGAATTTTGGTAACACGGGTGAAGTTACCTCAGCTAGAGCAGCACCAGACCTAGGTGGGACAGAGTGGGCCTCCCATTGCCTCTCCACTCCAGCAGGGGGCAGTGATTAACTACATGAGGAGCCAAAAACAGAAAACGTGAACATGGTAGTCTGACTTGCTTTCCTGGATGAATATTCCAATGTCCCAGTGAATCCCAGTGATGTTTGTAGGTTGTAAGTCTGAGAGCCAGTTTCACAGACTGGCCCCAAGCCCAGACTAAACAGGCTTCTGTTCCTCTTACAAAGCTCTGGATCTCAACTTTTGTCATTTATCAGATTTTGCCATTTGAAAATACCTGCTGCCCTTTCTATTGGACATAACTTGGGTGGGAAACGTCTGGTTCCATTGACCTACATTAAAGTAAACTATGTTTTTCAATCTCCTGTGAAGTTACCATTTTAAAGATACGAGTTTTTGTTATGACAGCAGTGATTTACAGTCTGTGTGCATTTCTAACTCCCATGAATCTTAAATTTCCTCATTTTACGGCCTTATTTTGCATACTGTGGAAACACCATCTACTCTGTAGAGTGTGTTAGCCTTGAGGAATGGACCAACAGAAATCTACATTTACAGGAATTACAGAATTTAGCAGACGCTCTTATCCAGAGCATCTTACAACCGTGCTTAGTGCTCCGTCGGATAATGTTTCCCAGCTAGTATAAGAAGGCTAGAGTGAAAACCCGTCATGAGCTCAGACACTACCTGAACACAGGCCAGTGCTGATACCTAGAGAGAACAACACACAGACATATACAGTATAAAGCATAAGTGCACTACCTGGCAACCCCATCCAGCACTCATACCTAGAGAGAAGGAAGGTTATGGTTAAGCACATTTAAGAAATGACCCAAAATTACTGTACATGGAACGAATCGCCTCCCTGTTTGAAGTTCTGAATGTTTTATCGTTCTCCAGTAGAGATTTTTGGAGACACAGTATGAGCTTTCCATCTGACAGAGTACTAGACCCAAGGCATGCCAAACCTGGCAACCCTTTGGCAGGTCTGTTATTTATTCTTTTATTTGGGGTATAAATGTGTTGGGAGTTATGCCCAATCTGGCAACCAATCTGTTATTTGTTCATTTTGGGTTGGACATGTGAGGAGTTCCACTGAACCTGGCAACACTGAGGCAGCTCTGTTGTTTCTTCTTCCTGGGATTTATGTATGGGGGAGTCACGCCCACGCTGGCAACCCTCACTGTTGTTTATGTTTTTTGCGCTGAATGTACGCACAACCTGGCAACCTTGCGGCAGGCCTGCGGCAGGCTGCTGTTGTTGTCGTCGTGGCTCTGCCCTGTTTGAGCCCGTCAGCTGCAGCCTATTGGGCAGGGAGGGTCCGCGTCAGCAGCACCGAGGGCTCATGGAGCTGCGAGTCCGCGCTGCTGAATCACACGCGCGACGCTGGAGAGTGAGGGACACAGAAGCTCAGACCTGCGCCAGGAGCGACCGATGCGCCTCGGAGAGCCTTCCAGCTCCACTCGCGTCCCAGTGATTTAGCAGACATGTCTACGGAGAAGCAGAACATCCCTGAGGAGAACCTGCAAGGTAAAGGTTCTGAGTGGGGATAGCACGGTGGTGGTGGTGGTGGTGACGGAGGGAGGGGGGCTTCTTATGCGCGAGGTACTTTGTCCCGTTCCACCTTACATGGCGCCAGGTCGAATTGTCCCCTTCCACCTTAAATTGGGGGGGGGGGGGGGGGTGTCAGCAGTGGCGCCTTTTAAGGTGGAACGGGTCAATTCGAGCTGGTGCATTAAATGTAGGGCACGTGAGCATGCCTGATTCTGAGACTCGCTTTGGCCTATACATAATAATGTTGGGGCCAGCTGTGGTGGTCCCCGGTGGTCCGATGACGCAGTGACCCAATAGCAGTAAACAAAATGACGTAAGCTAATAAAACGTAACTGCAGCGCGCTAGATCCGCGAATACGTGTTTCCACGCGCGTGCAACCCGATGACGTCATGTCCAGAACAACAACAATAACAACAACACGGGACACGCATACATAAACGATTAAATAAGTAGCCCCCCCCTCCCCCCCGCTTTCACGCGCCTGCCCAAGCCTATGACGTAACGTGTTGTGGGCGGAGCAGATCCTATTGGCTGTTGGGTGGGATAAACAGACGACCTTAGGCTAGGACACAATAAGTGATCGCGTGCTATTTAAAGATGGCTGTTTATATCTCAAGCAAACCTGCCCTCTGTTGATCTGATAGCTTTAATCCTTGAGCCTGTACCCATGGCACGTACCCAGGACTGGCATAGTGCCTGCCATGACAAGTCCAGTCTGTAAACCTCTCACGATGCCGTTTTGTCCATACGCGTCATGGCTGGTACGTACATCAGTACAAGGAGGGCATATTAAAGGAGCGATATGTAAATTTTTTTGTTCGACATATTCCAAAATCAACTAATACCATCAACAGAATGTGAAGAAGTAACAGTTCTCATAGTATGGCAAAGATGTCTATGTATCATGTTGCAGAGATATATGCTAAAGTTAGCATGCCAGCAAGCTAGCCCTGGCCTCGCCCCTTTCTGCTATACCACTATGTACCTGAGGAGGTGATGGTGAGTCACTGTAGGGTGGAGTCGAATCAGTCCAACATGAGAGGATGAAGAGGTAGCGCTGCTGCCTTGATGCCGTGTTCTAATCAATCATGTTGAAGGTTCGATCGTTTAAGGGCAGGTAGCCAATGAAATGGTCAGTATGATGTGACGTCTTACAAACCGCTCCTTTAAAAACTGCCAAGATGGGTTTATAGACTTTCGTAGAGTTGTCATGACATGTTATAACCCTGTTATGGCAAACTGAAAGCCTTCATGGAAGATCTATAGACCTCCATCAGCACATGGTACACTTCATAATCGTTTTTTACATAATCGATTTATATAACATGACTTGTCATAGCCTCTATATACATATTATGCTTGTTATGACAGATCTATGCACACTGAAGATCTATAATGGTTTGTTAAAAACTATAAAGACAGGCCTTTAGACCGCCATAGAATTGTCATGGCATGTTATAACACTTAACAACAGATTATATTAACAAATGGACATGCTATGGTCAGCCTTCATGGTAGATCTATAAACCTTCATCAGTACATGGTATAATATTTCATAATCAGTATAGATCTCTGTAGTCATAGCATGACATGTCATAGCTGTTCATAGCCTCTATAGACATATCATTCTTGTTATAACAGATATATAAACTTATTAGACATACAATGGCTTGTGAAAACCTATCAAGGCAGGTCTATAGACCTCCATAGAATTGACAAGTTATTACACTTAACGACAGGTTATATAAATGAATAGACCTGCTATAACAAGCTTTCATGGTAGATCTATAGACCTCCAACATTTCATGGCGCTGTAGACGTCTATAGACATTTAGTTACATGTTATAGCTGTTCATAGCCTCTATAGACATATCATGCTTGTTATAACAGATATAAAAGCTTATTAGACATACAATGTCTTGTTAAAACTATCAAGATGGGTCTATAGACCTTCATAGAACTGTCATGGCATGCTATAACACTAACACAGAATATATAAACAAACAGACCTTCTATAAAAAGCCTTCATGGTAGATCTATAGGCTTTCATTGGCACATGGCATAACATTTCATAATCAGTATAGACATAGCATGACATGCCGTAGCTGTTCATAGCCTTTATAGACATATTATGCTTGTTATAACAGATATATTCACACTTACGATGGTTTGCTAAAAAGTCCAGCTCTATAGATCTCCGCAGAATTGACATGCTATTACACGTAGCTTATATAAATGAATAGACCTGCTATAACAAGCTTTCATGGTAGATCTATAGACCTTCAACAGCGCATGGTATACCATTTTATAAGCGTTATAGACCTCTATAGACATTTAATTACATGTTATAGCTGTTCATAGCCTTTATAGACACATCAGGCTCGTTATACCAGATATAAAAGGTAATTAGATTTACAATGGCTTGTTAAAAACTAAGACTGGTCTATAGACCTCCATAGAACTGCCATGGCATGCTATAACACTTCAGAAGAGATTATAACAAAAAATGGACCTTCGATAACAAGCCTTCATGGTAGATCTATAGACCTTCACCGGCACATGGGATAGCATGACATGCCATAGCTGTTCATAGCCTGGATAGACATATTAAGCTTGTTGTAACAGATATATTCACACTTATGATGGTTTGCTAAAAACTCTAGGTCTATAGACCTCCACAGAATTGACATGTTATTACACTTAACGGCAGCTATATACACACACACACACACATATTATATATATATATATATATATATATATATATATATATATATATATGATTAATAGACCTGCTATAACAAGCTTTCATGGTAGATCTATAGACCTCCAACATTTCATGGTATAACATTTCATAAGTGTTATAGACCTCTATAGACGTTTAGTTACATGTTATAGCTGTTCATGGCCTCTATAGACACATCATGCTTGTTATAACAGATATACAAGGTTATTAGATGTACAGTGACTTGTTAAAAACTATTAAGAAGGGTCTATAGACCTCCATAGAACTGTCATGGCATGCTATAACACTTAAGGACAGATTATATAAACACATGGACCTTCTATAAAAAGCTTTCATGGTAGCTCATGGTACATCTGCAGACCTCCATTAGTACATGGTATAGCATTTCATAACCAGTTTAGACATCTACAGACATAGCATGACATGTCATAGCTCTTAGCTAACACGCTAATGGCTTGTTGAAAAACGTTTTGATAAGTCTATAGGCCTGTCAGGAGGATAGATCCCTTTATGACTGGCGTATTAACCTTCATATAACCTGTCATAAGCTCTTATGTAAGTTCTTTATAAGAATAGACTGTTGTCATTGCAAAGTGTAGTTTTCCAGAGGTACTGTAGAAGCTATGCCTTGATTTTACTACAGGAGGCTGATAATACAAAGCACATGCATGTTTTGGTCTTTAAAGTTCATGACTCCATAAGTTATCTTGTTTTTAGTGGACCAGTGGTAAGGGAACACTTTCCAGATTCTATGTGGAGATATGAGCGCGATACTAAGAATGATTAACCAGCTGGAGAACAATAAACACTAGCCCGAACATGCCTACAGCAGCACCGACAGAGTGGTACATGTTTCTCGTTCTTTTGACCCCAGGCTCTTGGGTGGAGTTGCACTTCAATAACGGATGTGGAGGAGTTTCCAAAGCAGGGGTGGAGGAGCAGGCAGCCAGCGCCGCTCCCAGCGGAGACATGGAGAAGATGCTCCTGGATGCGCAACACGAGTCTGGCAGGAGCAGCTCCAGAGGAAGTCTGCCCTGTGACAGGTCAGTCTGTGCAGCGTAGTAGATGAAATGTTGCCAAGTTTGAGGATACGCTGTCTCAAAAGGTACCCTGTGTCTTCTTTCCTTTACCTCTTCAGTCCTCCAAGGTCCCAGACGCCTTTACACTTGTGCAGAGGCTCAGAGGTTCACAGCTCAGGAGAAAAGAACAGCTCGCAGGTATGTTGTTTGGGCTTGCAGTCGTCTGGGATTCGGGATCCCATTATGTGAGGGGATGTGGACCTCTTTCCTGGACCATAGATGCAGATGTTGAGGAGATGTTGATTTTGTGGGGGCTTGTAATACTGTGTTGTACGTCTTTATGCGTTAATGTCATATGCACAGGCTCAAACGGAGGATCCAGCTCAATGTTTAGGTCAAAAAAAGCAAAATCAGAATTTTGATGAAGATGATATGCTAACCTGGACAAAACAGGAGTCACCTTGCGTGTTTAAGGTGGTAGTAACTTCAGGCTCCTGCAGATGGCGCTGCACGAAGATGCTGGGGCTATAAATACCTGAGGGGTGTGACTCACAGGATCCATAGATTGAGAAGAGGTGGTACAGTGCAGGGAATGTCTCGTTCCATGTGTGGAAAATGGCTCCAGAGCAGATGTTAATGATTGGCTAAAAGGAGGGACTGCATGTGGGCGTGGCCAAAGACCATAGTGTGAAGGAAGTAGCTGAATCTGCAGGTGTATGGAAGAGTACGGTCATACGGGTCTACCAGCAGTGGCTAAAATCCCAGTCTACAGGGAGTTCTCCTCGGAATTGTGCCAGGGAAGGCATCCACCAAATCTGGCCCTATTGCAGAATGTCTGAACATTGATGTGGCCTCCATCCAGAAACTTGTCCAGTCCATGCCACATCCAACCGATGACGACAACAGTGGATCATTCACTCACGTCGTCCAGCAACACAGTTCTCTTTTTCAACATGCTCACAATCACCAGATTCATCTGCTCAGGCAAGGGGTCCGAACCACAACCCACCTTACAAAACATCCACCAGAGAGCTCTCTAAACCCTGGAACTTTCATAGCCCAGCTTTATCTACCTGGTCAGTTTGATGCTCTCCAGTTTAAAACTATGTAGATTAGATTATTTGGCGTTCGAAAAATATGATCAATATTACCTGATAATTGTATCTCAGGAAAAGCGTGCGCTTACCTTAACTCCCTTGTCTTGGTTTGGCTCTAGTCTGAGGAAGACTACCTGGAGAGGAGAAGAGAGGTAGACAACCTGATGAAGAAAAATGCTGACTGGATATGGGACTGGTCGAGCCGACTGGAGAACATCCCTCCCAAGTAAGCTGAGCATTACACAGGGCTAATAACCAGGGGTACACTGATACGGGACGTGTGGTCCAATAAGGGTGTGTGAGAGCATTGGTCGATGTTCATTTATGAACACTTCTGCACACGTCCTTCATGAAATCCTTTCAGTCAAATATAAACATCTGTCCAATGCGGATATCCAGCCATACTGATATGATTAATATCACAGTGCACAGTACAGAAGAATGCCTTGATCTTCAGTGATTAGGACCACCACAGGACCACCACAGAGCAGGTATTCTATGGGTGGTGGATCATTCTCAGTACTGTACTGACACTGACGTGGTGGTGTGTGGTGCTGGTGTGAGTAGATCAGACACAGCAGTGCTGCTGGAGTGCTTAAACACTGTGTCCACTCACTGTCCACTCTATTAGACACTCCTACCTGGCTGGTTCACCTTGTAGATGTACAGTCAGAGACGATAGCTCATCTGCTGCTGCACAGTGCAGTGTTGGTCATCCTCTAGCCCTTCATCAGTGGTCACAGGACGCTGCCCGCAGGATCCACTTACACAAGCACAACTCACACTAACACCACCACCACATACTACCTGCTGTGGTGGTCCTGTGGGGGTCCTGAACATTGAAGAATAGGGTAATACAGTATACAGAGAAGCAGATGGACTACAGACTGTAACTGTAGAACTACAGAGTGTCCTATATGGTCAGTGGAGCTGATAAAATGAACAGTGAGCATAGATACATAGAGGTACCTAATAAAGTGGCCAGTGTTTACATAGTACATTAGCCTAGGGGGCAGCACTGTCGTATCAAAAACTCAGATCTCTGCGAAACAAAGGAACAAATAAATAAATAAATAAACACTTTCGGATTCTTTCATTTGGTCTATTCATCACAACTTGTCCACACGTTAAAATGGCCAGCTGCTATTTTCAGTGGTGTGAAAAATAAAGACGGGAAAATGGAGATATGACTGTGGTTATATAATTTGGCCTATTAACATGATAATATTGAAAAGCAGCTCTTATACAACCTGGAAAAACACTGTGTTGCTCAAGTGCGCCGACTGTATACGCAACAGTGCCCTGACTATATATAAACACAGAGCTTAATGAGCAGAGGTGACTGTAGGGCAGCGGTGTTTTAACAGGACTGGCTCCTTCTGTCTTCGTTCCAGAGAGTTCTTGCTGAAGCAGCCCAAACGGTCCAGCAGCCTGAGTATCAGGAACACCAGTGTCATGAAGAAGGGAGGAATCTTCTCCGCTGAGTTCCTGAAAGTCTTCCTCCCATCCCTTGTCATTTCCCACATCCTTGCGGTGGGGCTTGGGTAAGGCCTGCTGGTGAAACGGGCCAGGGAAGGGTGGTGGGGAGGGGTCACTATTGTTTGGTGCCGTCTCAGTGTTGTTGACTTTAGCCAGTGTGCATAAACCCGAGGCGTTATTCAGTTGGTGACCGTAACGGCGAACGCATTAGCTGCCAGTACGGTGTAACATTAACACACACCCAGGGCACATTCAGTGTACTATTTCTGACCGCAGCGTGGGCAGCGGTGGGACGTGCTGGAATGCACGCTAGCCTGTTTTTAGCATGACACGGCAGTTCACAGCCAACAGGGGAGCATTGGCTTTCTAACACATGGTAGGATTACCTGAGCTTTCCCCGAAAGACTCAGCTCTAGGAACGTCCTGGTCTAGGGAGAAGAGGGAGATCACGGTTCACTGTTAAGCCCTCTACAGGAGGCCCGTGCTGGCACTAGAGGTGGCATTGCCACACGTACAGCTGTATGCAAAATTACGCTGTATGCGAATATTCGTTTGAAAGGCTACGTCCTAGTAATTGCAATTATTAATAATTGTGCAGATTCATAGAGGATGTGAGCCCTGCTGTAACCGTAGCTCAGGCTAGGGTTGCCACCCGTCCCATTAAACCAATACGGGACGTGACTTGTTCCATATTTCCATAAATGTCCAATACACACGTCTGTCACACACATGACTCAGCTTCTCTCTGTGTATCTGTGCCTGGCTGCTTGTGTATTATCACATCACGTGCCCACATGCCACTGCTGCGGGCACCCCACCCCGCAGAAGTCGGGCCTGTGGTGGTCATGGCCCAGAGGAGCCGTTGTGGGCGTCCCTTATTTTCATTTCTGAAAGGTGGCGACCCTAGCTCAGGCTGTGTTAGTCAGCGTGTAGCAGCAAGAGAGGACCTGGGTGTGATCGAGCTTGGAACAGATGCTGCCATTGTTGTTCAGAAGGCCGGCTAAACCTCCTTCATTCTATGATACTAGGTATTCATGATGTGGACAAGCCTGTAGGATTATAGGCTACACTAGAAGTGATCCAGCAAATGTTGGCCATAACGGACGCTAATCTTTTGATAACGGTTAATTATACACATTTGGAGATTTTCCCATTGGCCATAGCAATGTGCACACACACTTGCGTCATGTTTAAGGCGCTGCTGTGCTTTAGATGTGAGCCAGGGTCACAAATCACAGTGACTCAGTGTTTACAGCCTATTTAATAACTGCTGAAAATTGCAGGGCAGATTTGTTATGTTTACAATCAGCTAATAAACCATTTGGCATATGACGTTCCCCTTAATTCTGTTCTCAGAGCTGGTCTTTGCTCAGCTATGATACTGTTTTTGCAGTTCCTCATTGATACTATAAATAATTTATGATGCACACTCATACTCGGTGCCCCAAGAGGCCGGACGTTTAAAGTCTGAACAGGTTCGTGTTGAGGCTGAACAGTGGCCAGCATGCTCAAGGCAAGGTGACGTGAATTATCAGAGTTCAAATGAGGCACGACAGTGAAGTGCCTCGAATTGGGATATGCAAGGTGAATATCCAGGCTGCACCATCCATCGTTACTCTCTAGAATGCTCCTGGAACCAGTTCTGGACAGCGTGGGCCGGATGGCACTGTGCACTAAGCTGCTAGTGTATCCCATCATCGTGGGGGTAGATTCAATTCATATAGGATGGCAAAGGGTCACCTAGCAGTGAAACGTAGCAGGCACCAAGTCCATGTGGTGTTTATGTGGACCAGTGGACCCAACCCATGCCGTGGAAACACCACCATCCTGCACAGTGCCCTGTTGACAGCTGGTGTTAATGGGGTCACGGGGTCTGTGGCACACAAACCCAACCATCAGCTCGAAACAACTGGTACCATTACTCATCAGACTTGCCACATGTTGCCAGTTAGGGTTGCCACCTTTCAGAAATTAAAGTAAAGGACAAGGGGGCGTGGTCGTGTGAGTGACATGACTTCGAAAGCGCGTCCAGTGCTCGATCTGATTCGGCAGTGGGTGTATTTTTGGGGGACAAGATTCCCCCATTCCCCCTTAAATGGTGCAGATGGTAAATGGTAGAATGTCTCTAGCAGCAGAATGCAACTGCAAGCATCATTTAAGGTGGACGGGGAGCATTCCAACAATATCGGTAATGTCTCCAGCAGTATGACCATGCATAAATCAGCTTCAGTCTGGTCAAGCTGACCAATGTAGCCTGAGTGCAGGTCAGCTTTTAGAGCTACCAATTTGGGAAAGCATACAGGTTTCCTTTTGCAAGCCAGTCTAATGACGTGTATATTGGACATTTACGGAAATACGGAACAAATTTACAGAAATACGGAACAAATTTACGGAAATACGGAACAAACTTACGGAAATACGGAACAAATTTACGGAAATACGGAACAAATTTACAGAAATACGGAACAAATTTACAGAAATACGGAATAAATTTATGCTAAATAGCTATAGAAGCTATTTTTTTATGGAAATACGGAACAAATTTACGGAAATACGGAACAAATTTACGGAAATACGGAACAAATTTACGGAAATACGGAACAAAATACGGACAATTCCGTATTTTACGGGACGAGTGGCAACGCTATTGCCAGTCCTCCAGGGTTTAGTTAGCAACCTCACTAGCCCAAATAAGGTGCTGCGTCCAATGTGGTGGTGTTAACAGAGGTCCTTTGATGGGTCTATATCCCCTGGAAGCTAAAGAGCGTGGGACTGGCATGTGGGACCTCTTGCATTGAATGTAGGAGTGATTACTGCCAGAGTGGCTTGTCTGTTCACATGGGCAGTTCAAGCTGGACGACGCAGGTCATGTTCATTAAGCACTCGTGTGCTTTGGTCCCATCCATCTGGTACCCAGCAACATACCATGTTCAAACTCTGATAATGCAGGTTGCCTTGCCAGGAGCACACTGACCAGTGTTCCCCCCCCAACATAAATAGTAACTGGATGATGTGGGTAGATACAAGGAGGACTACTTTTGGGTTTAGGGGACAATTTGCTCCACCGGTCCTCAAATGAACTAGTCTAGCTCCTCAAGGCACCTATGAATGAGCTGTAGACGGAACCTATTTTTGCCTAACAGGCTGTTTATTCTCGTTTCTTCAGAGTGTACATCGGAAGGCGGATCCCTACTTCCCACGGCACGTTCTGAGGGAGAGCCAACACGATCTCATATCTGCACCTTCACCATCTTTGCTGCTTTGTCTTGAATCTGTGTTCCAGTAGATACAAATAGGTCAGGCTCACGTGACCCGTTTCCTCTTTCTGGCCGTGCGCCGCACTGCCGTCGTAGCCCCTCGTGTATTCCTCCGGCTGTTTCCCATAGTTCCTCCCTGCGGCGCTTTTAAAGCGCAGACTGCACTGTCATTCTGCGAGCGAGGCCATTTTGGCTTTGAAGGCAGCGAGCTGAGTAGTAGCCGTCGTCATGTGCTCCACTTGCCATCCTCTAGTCTTTGCTAGTGCAGTTGTATAGAAGCTATTTAAACAGAAACACCAGTGATGTGACCAGATAGGATGAGAAATGAGACTAAGGTGTGAGGAAAGGAGAATATGCTTGGCTTGGAAACACTACAGGAGGATGTTTTACAGAGCAGGATCTCTTAGTTAGCCAAACGTGAGGATTGGCCAAAGAAGAAATGTTCATATCTCCTAGCCATAACTTCTGGCTGATAGAAATACTCTGGACCAGATCTTTACTGTACTGTCGAGCACCAGACAGTGAACAAGTGAACCGAAAACCCAATGAGCTGAAGCTTGCTCATAATAGAAGCTAGTGGGCTGTTAAACAGCTATAATATATAAAAAAAACTTGTTTTATATTTTCCTCATCAAAACGATATTTGCTCCCAGAAGGAAGAGTGGAATTGGAGTGCTGTTGGGAAGGAAGATAAAGGTGACCAGGATCAATAACTGATGATAAATTTAGACTGATATGATCAATACTTATGGAGCTACACATACAGAAGTCTCTCTCTCAGTATGGCGTCAGGCGGCCATCTTTGCTAGCACCAGTTTTGGCAGTTGGGTCAGCCTAGCGGAGACAGCTTCTTACTCAGATTCCCCCATTCCTCCTAAAATGGTGCAGATGGTAAACGGTAGAACGTCTCTAACAGCAGAATGCAACTGCAAGCACCATTTAAGGTGGACTGGGAGCATTCCAACAATATCGGAAATGTCCAGCAGTATAACAATGCCTAAATCAGCTTCAGTCTGGTCAAGCTGACCAATGTAGCCTGAGTGCAGGTCAGCCTTTAGAGCTACCACTTTGGAAAAGCATGCGGGTTTCCTTGTGCGTGCCAGTCTAATGACGTCGATTCAGTGCGCAGTAGCATTAGCTTACATAAGCTACAATTTAAGCTCACTTGTAGCGTTCATTAGCAATGAGCATATCATCACTGTCCAAAGGAAAACAGTCTGGTTCCATTTACTAAAAAAATTTTATTAGGTTTTTGGCCTCTTTTGTGAAGTTGCTATTTTGGAGACACATGGCTTTTCTGGACAGTGATGACCGTGATGGTAACTAGGATGGTAATGAGATCCATCAGTTCCTCCCTTTGGAAAAGTGGTGCCAATCTCTCAAAGAGGGTTTGTGGCTTCATTTCCAAACTCCAAATATAAGGAAGTTTCTACGCAGAGGGAAATGTGTCCAGATTATTGTCCATGTCGGTTGATTTTACAGCAGATCTGGTTAAAGATGAGGTTGGAATACTCCTTCGAAGGATCTGGCTAATTGAGAAATCCTGCTGTGTGAACCCCTCCTTAGCAAAGAGTCCTCTCCGGACTTTGTAAATATAGATACTCGAGGATCACTCATGGTCAGTGCAGTCATCTGCCTCAGAACGCTCAGGTAAGGCTGCAGATCTAGGGGCAGTTGTTTCATTATTACTATTTTAGCTGTCCACATGGAACTTAACAGCATCCACAGTAGAGCCGCTCCTACATCAGCACTCCCACTCAGGAGATGCTGAAAGATCCATTAAGCAGGCCGAGGACGAGGACGACAGCCAGTAGCAGGACTGGTCTGGTTCAGTTGCATGGGGGAATCATGCTGTGATCATGCTGGGAGCTGTTGGGTCATTCAGTATTGGAAATGTATCTGAATAGAAGATAGAAGATTTAGAGGTAGATTCTCAAAATATATCTTCACCGAATACTTCTTGACATGTGATTGTGACACTACAAGGAAAGACCTTTTTTTTTTTCAGTTTGTCGTTTGTTGTTGTGATATTTAACTCAGGTAAGCATCAGGTAAGATACTAAAGTGTGTCATTTACTGGCCAGAAGCAACTATATACACAGGGTAGCAGTGCACAGGTACCAGGAAACCGCTCACTTCTCTCTGTGACACCAGTGTAAGTGCGTAATGTGGTCATTAAGACGAACATAGTAGCACCTTGCTGATTTCTTTACAGTGCTGGTGAGAGTGTACCGGGCGTACCGCAGATATAGCAGTTGTATTTGCTATCCAGAGTGACCAGTGAACCTACACACGGTTAATCAGGAGCTAGCGTGTAGCATTTTCCACACATGGAACGAGACCTTCACTGCACCGTACCATCTCTTCTCAATCTATGGATCCCGTCGTCACTCACACCCCGCAGGTATTAATAGCCACTTGTGTAGCGCCCGTAGCAGGAGATTGAAGTTACTACCACCTTAAACACACAGGGTGACTTTTTTTTTTTTTTTTAGGGCATTAGCTTATATAGGGGCTATATACTACACAGGGATGCATTGATACCAATACTATGCTAATTTGCACCACAATGCACAATATCAATATCTGATACCCAACATTAGACGTAGGCCTGGCAAATATCTAATAATCTAATATCTTTATTATTTCAGATACAAGTGAGTAATAATACTATTAATAAATGTGAATAAGTTACTGTGAATCCAGTTAAATGTGACTAATGTAGCTTTCTCTGTAATGAAACATGCAGCTGGTCAGGGCTCTACAAATACTGAACACATACATATATATATATATATATATATATATATATATATATATATATATATATATACATATATTTGTATATACATATATATATATATATATATATATATAATATATATATATATATATATATATATATATATATATATATATATATATATATATATAAATAACATATTTGTCTCTATAATGACCTTGTGTGTGTGTGTGTGTGTATATATATATATATATATATATATATATACACACACACACACACACAAGGTCTCCAACATACGTAGAGGTCCATACGAAACTCCCTGAACATTATCCCTGCTGTCACTGTGCTGCAGAAACTTGTTGAAAGAGACAGAGGAGGATCAAAACTATGAAACATACTGTGGCATCCTGCTGCTGGCTTGGACATGGACACGTGGGGGGCTGTGCGGAGTCCCCTGGAAGAGCACCAGACACCCAGTTGGAGAGATCTTGTAGAGAAGCTGTTCTGTGGTGCTGTTGCAGTGTTGGTGCCTGCCGGCTGCCCTGGTCTGGAAAATGTTTGGTAGCAAAGCATCCCCATTGTTAAACACATATACACATATATATACACACACACGGTTTAGGTGAGGTCCTATCATAGACACTCTGGACGCCTGGTTCCCCTCATCACCACTGTGAACAAATCTGACTCTTAGGGGCACATCAGCCCACCACACTGAATCTCTTGTGTCCAAACCACGAAACTAAAACCTCTTCAGATGGGCCAGTTTTCCTCTTTGCACAAAAGCATATTTGAGTTTTGCCTTATATTGTAACCAATCGAAACCTAGAATCTCTGGACCTTCTGAAGCTCAGCTTCACGAAAACCGTAGATGCAGTTGTTTGATTGCCTTAGCTGCTGATGACTGTTCCCTGGAATAAGGCAAGGAGACAAAGGGAAACCCTGTGTCATTTTCGTGCATGTTTTGTTTTTTTGTAGAGTAGAAATGTTCAGTGTACGTGGCAGTTACGTTGGTTTTGTATTAAAAGTGGGAATCAAAATCAATCAATAAATAAATAAACAAATTAAATGTCATGTGTTTGGATTCTTTAAACCAGAACCCTTAAGGTAGGGCTGAAGAGTTTGGGAAGAATATCCAGTTGTGTTAATTCTAATGTTAATCTAACGCAATGCAATTTTCTATATTTTGAGGTCCAGGCTTCTTACTTTGAAACTTCCCGCTGGCCAGACTTCCAGTTGGCTGTGGTTATGATGACACAACATACGAGTTATTTGGCTGCCTCTGATTGGTCCAATTCATCTAATGTTACAGACTCTCTTTGAAACATTTGAATTAAAATTGCAAAAAATGATCAAAAAAAATGATAGTTGTATCCTGAAGGAATCATCCAGTGGGAATGAAACTTGGTGGGTATGTTTGACATCGTGAGACCTTTTAATAACTCAAGTTTCACACTCAGCTGCACATTAGGAAGGACAGGCCTTATCGCTGTACCGGACTGTATGAGGTCATCCTGACTCCCTTGCCGGCGAACTACGCCTCAGAGAAGAGTTCAAAAGCAATTCGAGCAATCTGAGGAGTTGAAGAGGGGTCACATCATAAAGCTCAGTGAAGCTGGATGGTCTTATTGATGTATTGCGAGCCAGACCGGTCGAGAGATTACTCCCACAGCACATTGCTGGTGGCAGAGGATAGAAGATCCAGGATAGAAGGCATGCACCAGTGACATGACGGATCTGGGAGACCTACACCAACCACAGAGAGAGAGAACTGACAAAACGGCTGGCAAGTAGGAGCCAAAATTACAGACGGTCAGCGAGCAGTGATGCCCTCCATCCCTCATCCTGTCAGTGCCAGCACCATTGGCAAAAGACCGACATCAGTGGTGTCGTGCCAGACTGGTAGCAGACTCAGAATGGTAGCAGGGCGTCTTCAGTGACGGGTCCCGCTTTAGTTTTGGTGGAGACGGCCAACGAATCCGTGTGTGGAGGCACCGTGGTCAGCACCAAGATGAACGGCTTGTCACATGTCCAGAGGGCCTGGTGTCCCACCACCTCCACCCCTACCGCACCATCTGTAGGAACTGTGTGAGCATGCATTATCACAGGACACCATTAGGAACCTCTACACCTCCATGCTGAGATGCCTGCGTTAGCGAACATAACAGCCCAACACCATACTGAGAGACACTATAGCACTGCAGTCCCACACTTCCTTCTGGGTGCAGGTATTCTTCAGAATCAGAATCAGAAACACTTTATTGATCCCAGGGGGAAATTTTTGATGATGAGTAAAATCAATTCGTCTTACGGCCATACTTTAAGACTTAGCTTTAAGACTTTAAGATTAAGCCTTTAGTCTTGGACTTAACTGCCGTTTTATCGCTATTGGAGTTTCCACCTAGTCTAGGTTTTAGCTTAATCAGGGTCTGGCAAACCGGCCCTTGATGTGCACAGCCCTCGTACTGCAAAGCAGGCATAATAAAAGTGGCGAGCCGCGTCCCAAACTCAGGTAAACACAATTAAAATTTATTTAACTTTGGTCAAAAATAATCAAACAAGTGTACACTTCCACAATGTTAGCATCATCATCGTCATCATCATCATTTAACAAGGAACAAGGCCAGAGAGTACGTCCTTTGACCCGTACTGTTCCCAGATTTATAGAGCGTCACAATCAACTATACAACGTTGTACTTTTGCAACCGTCAAGTTACTTTCGCAATTAATTTTTTTTTTCCTTTTTTTTTAATTTTCCCCTTCGATCACAAGGTTTGGCGCTGCCTGTCAAAATGTAGCAGCGCACGCGATCCGTGCGGTTTGTCTCGGATAAAGCCACGTCTTCCTGACGTGAGGCTGCTAAGGATTCATCATTCATACATTTTATGCACAGATGTTACGGCCTTGTTGCGTCGCTGAGCGATTTGTGCAGGAATTGGAATTTCGGTTTGCTGGAGAAAAGCCAGGTTGAGAGAGAGAGAGAGAGAGAGAGAGAGAGAGAGAGAGAGAGAGAGAGAGAGATATAGAGAGAGAGACAGATAGATACTCGGCTGCTTCCACGGATCTGATTTCGGTAAGTGTTACTACAAGATGTCTAAAATGTTAGTGTCCTGATACGAAGCCACACAGACTGTAGCAGCAGGTATACGCAATGCTGGACTAAAGTAATGCATCGTGAAGAGGGGAGTGGGGAGGCGAGGCGAGGCAAGGGATTTCAGGTAAAGGGAGGGAGGAGGCATTAACGATACAATTGAATATTCATGGTTACTATGGAGAATCATTATGGGATCCCCCACTATAGTCATACAGAGAGATTTAAGGCTGCAGCATCCCTTTAAAAAAAAAAAAAAAGAAAAAAAAAAGACAGAAAACATCATCAGCCCAAAGCTGGAGAGTCAACGCAATACTGACACCGAAAATGGCCAAACGTCCTGGACTGTACAGTGCAACCGCAGCTTCAAGTAGTACTATACTGAGAATTGTTTAACCAGCTGCCTACAAAGGCCTTTCCACCCCAAGATCAGTTTATCTGGCCTCGTCATTCCTAGCTTTACTGCCGAGGTAGCGCCTTCTTGCCCAGAGGTTCTGCCTCGCCTGACTCTCTCTGCCCCAAGGCTTTCCCACGAGGCTCTCTGGCATGTCGGCGACTGCGTGCGAACCGCAGAGGCAAGGAGCGGTCTCTACCGCAGGCAACCTAAGATTACGAAGGTGAACTGAAACGTAGGTGGGGCTTCAAAGTAGCTGGCGAAAGAGATCAGCAGGATGACTTCACATTTTGGTACTGGCGCGGCCAATCCCCATTAAAAGAAAAGAAAAAAAAAAAAAATGCAATTACATGCATAATACAGAAGACAAACAAAAAAAAAAAAAATTTATAATAATTATTATAAGAAGAAGAAAATAAAACTAACCCCATACAGACCTGCTCACAATGTAAAAAACGCTTTCGCTTTGTAGTTTTGTTACTTTTATTAAGTGGTTTGACACCAAGACGGTGCGGTTATATATATAGACAGTCAATGAGTAGATGTTACTATGCATGAGAAAGAAAAACGAGGAGAAAATGAAAACCTGTAATCTGTCCACTGACCAAAAGGGAGACCTGTGTTAAGTGCTTAAAAGGTAGAACACCAAGGCCGGCGAATGAGGCCAGGGGGAGGAATGTTGACAGGCATCGACAGGCCGAAAGAAAGAAAGAAAAAGAAAGAAAGACAGAAGGAAAGTAAGAAAGAAGTCACTTTTCCAAAAAGGCCTGGGCTTTTCAGGCGACAGGGACCACATGCAGATTCCGACAGCGAGACAGGCGAATGGTATGTTCTTCTTCAGGTGTGTTCCGTCACTTTTGGTCGACAAAACAAAACTAAGGCTCAGGCTGGACAACAAATAAAAAACGATAATAATAATCATGAGAGAGCGTGCGCGAGAGAGAGAGCAAGAGAGCGCGAGAGAGAGAGCAAGAGAGCGAGAGAGAGAACACATTTGTGACAGCTGAGAAGTTTGGCCTCCGTGTTGAGTGCTGCTTGTCGATCCTGCTCAGTGGCGCTGGGTGGAGGATAAGGATGGGTGTTGGCCTTCTCCTGGTTCTGAAAGCGGCAAGGTGGTGGCATTTTATTTTAGGGGGTGGGGGGTAGACTACGCCTTCAGGACGAGGCGCCAGTCAAAGAAACGCACGGTCTCATTTCCCTCAGCTACGCGGGAAAGAAAAGAAAAGAAGAAAGTATAAGAGTGCATCAATTCGTCCGTTAGGAGAACAAGGCTGCGGCTTCTCTTCACTGACTAGGCTATGGAGAGTACATTAGATTTAGTTTTCTTTTATCGTGTGTCCTGTCCTGTGCCGGGGAGGAGGAGGAGGAGGAGAAGGAGGAGGTGGGGGAATAAGGTGGGGATATTTCTTTATTTCGATTTTCGCGGTTGTTTTCCTCCATACTTTCCTTTGCTTAGTTAATTTTGTCCTGGAATATATACAGGTTGTTGGTGGCGGCCACTGCTATGACGTTCTCTTTCGGGTGCCAGGCAGTGTGCAGGATCTTCTTGTTGAAGTCCAGGCTGTCCACGCTGATCTCGTCCTTCTTCCGCTTGCCTCCGGTGCACACCTTGCGCGGTTTGAGCATGGCACGCGGTTTGCTGTTCTCCCGGGACGCCTCCAGCGTGATGTCCCGGCGTGTGTTCCGGTCAAACATCCTGAAGAAGTTGTTGTAGGAGCCCGTCATGATGGCACTGTGGGAGAGCAGAGGGCAGAGAGACAGTTAGCGGGGCAGAGCTTGGGACATGCACACTTTACGGAATAGAGAGGCACCATCACGAGCACCACTAACAGCTGTGGATTTGACCTGGACAGGACAAGTTTCTGGATGTAGCCACATCAATGTTCAGACACTCTCGCATCAAAGAACTAGGCGTGGGATTTGGTGGAGGCCTTCCCTGGCACAATTCCGAGGAGAATTCCCTGTAGACTGGGATTGTAGCCACTGCTGGTAGACCCGTATGACCGTACGCCTCCATACACCTGCAGATTCAGCTACTTCCTTCACACTGTGGTCTTTGGCCACGCCCACATGCTCAGTCACTCCCTTTAGCCCATCATTAACATCTGCTCTGGAGCGTTTTCCATACATGGAACGAGACATTCCCTGCACTGTACCACCTCTTCTCCATCTATGGATCCCGTCACTCACACCCCGCAGGGATTTATAACCCCATCACCCTCGTGCAGCGCCATCTGCAGGAGCCTGAACTTACTATGACTTATTTTCTGCCTGGTGAGCTTATTCCCACTTTTCTACTGCACTTTTTTATGTCACCTGAATGAACATCTGTGCTTGTTTCACTTTTGAAATGATTATTCTATCACCAAAAAAGCTGCATTTATATATATTATTAATATTTATATATATATATTATTAATATATAATATATAATATTATTATTATTATTATTATATTAATATATATATATAATATTAATACATGGTGTTTGGTGAACTGGTACAATAATATGCAGTAGCCGTTTTTTTTCCAAGGACATTAAAAAATTAGCCCAGGCCTAGCACTGATCAGAATGTCAGTCTAATCAATAAGAGACTATATTCAACCACTTTCTAGCCAAAAAATAAAAGTGGGAAAATAAGGAATTAAATAATTACGATTTTTTTTTTTTATTTGGATCATTTAAAACTGGAATACTCGGAGACGAGATCCTCTACTATGGATAGAGTCTCTTATCACTCCATTTAAAGTAAGAGAGCTTAGGAGCGGTAAGGTGAAATCTCGTACCTGTCTGATCCGTTCCAGCAGCACTCGAACTTGTCAAAAATGCAGTCATTTTCATACAACGAGCACAGCTTACTACGTAGGTACTCATGGACCTACAACACAAATGTCAAACACAAGGGTCAAACGCTGGTGGACACAACAAGAACACAACCATTACCATGTCATCCATTAGCTGCATCTCCACCAATCACACAGGGCTACCAAGCTAGCAGGCTGAAGATTACCTCAACCCGACATGCCCCCTGGAATTTACTACTAACGGCAAAAACAAAAACTCTGTGGTGAATATTACAGTTTTCCATAAATGTGAATCTGTAAAAAGAAATACATCCCTCTTTCAACCAGCCTCTGGACTAACCTTCTCCATCCACCTCTACGTCTTTAGTATTAACAGGGTACCTGGTAGGTCTCTACAGGCCGGTTCTCCATGTTGAGGTCCCACACCTTCACGGAAAGGTAGTCTCGGGTCATCATGTATCGGCCGCTGTGGCTGAACTTGACGTCGGATATGGAGGAGATGATTTCTGAGAAGAATGATCGGCTGCTCGGGTCTTCGGGTTCTTCAAAAACTTTACCAGAAGAGACAAAATCAAAGTCAGACTAGGGTCTCTGCCACAGTGAGGGTGCTGAAGGAACGAGCCTTGCAAAATCACGACACCTTTCGCTGTGGGGTGTCAGCAAATCCTTAATCCAACAAAGGTACACACCTGTATTACATACATACAGTGTATATACACATAAGCACCAAACGGTATGTTGTCCAGAGGTACGACCACCCCTGCCCCGCCCACCCTCCCTTAACCTCAGGAAATCTGAAAGCTGATCGCCAGATGTTGTGCATCTGACTTTGAATGTTGAATCTTAACAATATGTCTGCAGCAAATCTTATGCATTAAACGCATTAGTGCATTACCAAAAGAGAGGGGGGGTGGGGGGACTGGGGGACGCAGCGGGTTATGCATACACAGCGTTTTATAACATTACTGTTCCAATGTTTGTGCATTTCTGTTGATTATGACTCGGCAAAAATGACACTGTTCGTTTTTATGACCCACATCGAACGTACCAGATTAATTACATAATCCAGGGATTATGCAACAGGGACTTGTTGACGTTAAACAGAGGGAAAAAAATAAAAGAGGGGTGGGGGGTGGGGTCAAAGCCCACAGCC
>JAMWET010001883.1:30000-42500 GCA_024036415.1 Prochilodus magdalenae | reverse complement strand
TGCCGCAAATTCCAACCGCCACCAGGGAGGGAAACCATCGTCCGTGATCCGAACAGGGCTGAGGAGACACATCCATGTGCCGGGCTCATCCGCAAGGTTCAGAAGAGAGGCAGGGTGCAGCCGACGTGCAATTAATTTTTCATATCTGCATTATCCCCTAACGAGCCCACTGTGGGATGGAGCTTTGTTGGTAGGGCCTATTCGGGAGCCTGTTGTAAATAAACTCTCGCTGATGTGCCAATGGAAGTGATGTAAAGAGTGAGTCCTGGAACGGCACTCGCTCAACGCGTGATGTGATGTCAGTAGACGTGTAGCTCTTGCTGTAGAGCAGCTGGAGCAAGACCCTACTTTTAGATTACCACGGTCTCCATCAAAGGTCACCAGGCCATCCCTGCAATCATGGCTTCTGGGTCACCGTGTTCATGTAGGACAACTGGTTTGTGTGGGTTTCCCAGATGCTTCATGTCACCAAGGCGTGTCTTCCTCCATCCACTGCTGCCAACAGCGTGCTATGGTAGCATCTGCGCCACCAGTATGGCGCGCAATGTGTGGATAAGACCATCCCGCTTCCTGGAGCCCCATGATGCAACTCTTCCAAACGGATGACTTGCTTTCCAGCTCTTCTCCAATGCTACCAACCCAACGGAGTCAGAACGGAGGCACCTGGAACAGGAGGACCTTACATGGTCCGGTCAGGGACAGCGATAAGGCCCATATCATGAAACTGGAATCGTTGGCATGTCCCATGAGGTCAAACCGACCCACCAAGTTTTAAGTAAGCCTAGACTTCCATATCATAAAGGTACATCAGGTCATATAGTGTGGGGCTTGAGTTGCGATGCATAGCATGTTAAAGCTGCCACCAATTTAGACCACAACTTGGCTAAGCATGCACTCTGCACTACGCTGTCCACACACCATTAGCGGTATGAGCAGCGCTAACCAGTTGGGCTTGAAAGTGGGCGGTGCTCCTATCAAACTAGCCTTTGAGGTTGTAATAGGAACCGATAGGCCTACTGCTCCCCTATCGGCTGTGCTGAGCCTCCACCAACGGTTGAACAGCGGAACTCCATTTTCCAGCGAGCTCCGCCCAGTTCCACTGCAAATCCACGTGCAGCGTGAAAGAAGCTAAAGCCATGGTGCCATCACGGCATGTAACAGCAACGACAAGCGAGCCCTTGTCCAGATATTGATAAGCTGGCTAGAAGCCAAGTTTCAGAATGTTTATCAGTAGGTTCGGTATCGAAATGACCGCACAACTAGAGCACTAACTCCGTCACTGTACTCGCATGCAGCGGATTCTGTTTGTTGCCAGCAGCGAGGCGAGGAAACGACACAAAGGTCCTTGAACTCCAACAAAAACAGATTCACTGACATTTTACATGAAGGCTATTTTTGGCTTGAAGAAATATTTGCTCGCCATTTCAGCTGGACAGCAGCTCCAAGATGAAACGATAATCAACGCTACATGGTAATATGCTATATAGAAATGATAGCTATCCATCTATCAATCCATTTAAAAAAGAAAATAAAAAAATTTAAAAGAAAATAAAAAACAACTTCAGTAAAAAGTTACTTAAAAAAATAAAAAACACTAATAAACAACACTGCACAACGATGGACAAACAGCTCTGTACGAAAAAAAAAACATACGTCTTGAATAATTAGTCTAAAAAAAAAAAAAATAATAATTTATCAATAAGGTGATTTTTTTTTTTTTTAACCTTTTGAACCCTGAGCAGCAGCACCACATCCTTTATTTAACTACAGCATCTGTCGGCACAGGACCCATCGCAAAGTCTGCCAGCCTCTTCAATTCTGACAAACCCACATGGTCAAGCCTCCGTACAGACCAGTGGAACGAGGAAACCAACCAGAAAACCAGTAAAGACCAGTAATTAAACGCCAAGGACTGAACCTGAACTAAACGTAATCTTATTTCTGCACTTCTGTATATTTTATCGCTCGCGTTTGGCATGTATAATTCTATAGGCAGGTTGTGTGCTGCACTGGTATGTGTATTTCAGTACAGCCTTTATTTACAGGTTGAACCATTTTAGGCTGGAACTTCTCTTTCTATACTCCACCACGTTTAGAAGCCCGCTGCACTTCTGCTACTGAATCCTCTTTAGGATCAATACAACATCCATCCACCCATCCATCCCAGTCATCCCACCCATCCCACCCATCCATAGAGTTAAAAATCAGGATTTGAAAATGAAATTATTAAATACAGAACAAAACCTTAAATTTGTTACATTATTATAATTTTTTTTTAACTGCTGATCTAGAAAAGACTGCACATTTTCTAGCATCTATTTTTTCACTCGTTCCATTTGTATATATTCTTACTGGTAGGCTTGTGCTGCACTGCATATTAAATTATCTACCAACAATAATAATCCATCCATCTACAATCCAATATACCTCAGAAGAAGTAAAAGTAGGATTTGAAAATTGAAAAAGAGAACTAACAGAACTAGCGCTCACATTTACAAAAAGGAGAAGGAAAAAAAAACCTCAACATCAACGCAAAAACTTTTTTTTATGAAATTTGACATTTTCTAGCATCTATATTTCTCCATTTTGCTTATTTGTATATACTCTCAGGTGGTTGCGTGTTGCTCTGGTAGTCTGAGTGTGTTAATACACTGACTGGAGTAGTGCGTTCATTTACAGGCTGCACTATTTGAGTCTGTACTTCTCTTTCTATACTGTACCAGCCTTATTACTCCTACTGCGCTGTGCATCTGCTACAGGCTGCTGAATTATCCCCAGGATCAGTAAGGCATCTTTCTATTTCTCCCCATCTCTATAGATATCCATCATAACTCAGTAGAAGAAAAAAAAAATAAAATAAAATAAAAAAAAAAACAGTATTTGAACATTCCAAAAACAAAACAAGCCCACGGTTATCATAAAAGCAGAAGAAAGGAAGAAAAAATAAATAAATAAATAAAATAAACCCCCAAAATAAATGAATAAATAAACACCACACACTCTTAACTTCAGTAATTCAACAACATATAATATTTATGACCATTTCTACTTCTCCACTCACCTACGAAATTTGACATTTTCCAAATATGCAAAAAAAAATTAATTAATTTAAAAAAAAATAAATTAAAAGGGCTAGGTAGATACGAGGCTTCAGGCAACAACACTGTATGACAGTTACTGTACCCACCTCTGCAAAACACTGACTCTGCTGAATCGGATGTACACATATCCAGGCCGGAGAGCAGGGGAATGCCATCATAGCGCTCTCACAGGCTGCGGGCCGTCACTCCTTTCACAATGTTTTGATGGGACGGTCTGCCAATCGGCCAATTAAAGCTGCCGTCTCCCCGGCCCCCTGACTGATGGAGACGAATGGGATCGCCTGGGGGAGCTGTGGTCGCCCCCCTGTGACAACGTTTAATTTGATGACTAAGCAAATCGACGGAGTGGCGTAGTCAATAACGAACCCGATCTCCCCCTTCTGCCGCTTCAGCACATTTCTCCGATCTGAGGGAGAAACGAAGGAGGGACGAAGAACCGTAGACCCGGGGTACAGTACTGCAACACAAACCCCACAGGCAGCCAGCCACCACAGAGGCTCTGAAGGTGACTAGCCTGCGGAGCGCTGGCAAAGGAAAGACGAGCGACCCGCCCCAGCAGGGGGCCAGTTTCAGCTCAGACGCCCACCATCCACCCGTCATTACATCACATCGTATCTCCGATCCAGGCAGGCGAAAACAGAGCCTCACTTCAAACGCGAACGACAGATCATCATGTGATGCCCCTAAACGGGAGAGGAGAGCATAAATAATTTAGCCCCCCTCACAAACACGGACCAAGCCCAACTTCAAACAGACGCCGAGGAGCGGAGACCTACCCATCCTGGAGCGCAACGAGGGGCCATTATAGCTGGCTTAAAGGCTGTGGCTGTCAGCAGCAGGGAAGATTTAAGTGCCTGGGAGAAGCCGCAGCAGCAGCAGCAGAGCTGTCTCGTCTGCAGAGTGGAGAACGCGCGAGGAGAGACGATCGGCCATGTTGGACAGGTAGGAGGGACCCCCCCCCACCCACGTGAGCCGGAGATGAGGGGACACCCTCGGAGGGAGCTGCGGTAGTGGCGACAGCCACTCGATACTAACGTCAACAGGGCTATTAATATAGCTAGTAGCAGGCAGAGAGAGAGAGAGAGAGAGAGAGAGAGAGAGAGAGAGAGAGAGAGAGAGAGAGAGAGAGGGAAATAGCGAGAGAGAGAGAGAAAGAGCGAGAGGGAAAGAGCGAGAGAGAGAGAGAGAGAGAGAGAGAGAAAGAGCGAGCGAGAAAGAGAAAGAGAGAGAGAAAGAGCAAGCGAGCGAGAGAGCGAGAGAGAGAGAGAAAGAGCGAGCGAGAAAGAGAAAGAGAGAGAGAAAGAGCAAGCGAGCGAGAGAGAGAGAGAGAAAGAGAGGGAGAGAGCGAGAGAGAAAGAGCGAGAAAGAGAGAAATAGAGAAAGAGCGAGAGAGAAAGAGAGAAAGAGCGAGAGAGAGAGAGAAAGAGAGAAAGAGCGAGAGAGAAAGAGAAAGAGAGAGAGAGAGGGCGAAAGAGCGAGAGAGCGAAAGAAAGGGCAAGAGAGAGCGAGCGAGCGAGAGAGAGAGAAAGAGCAAGGGCGAGAGAGAGAGAGCGCGAGAGAGAGAGGAGAGCGAGAGAGAAAGAGCGAGAGAGACAGAGAGAGCGCTTTGGGGTGGGGCAGAAGGCAAAAACAGCTAGTGTAGCATCCAGTGGTGCTTTAAAAAAATAAAAATAAAAATAAATAAATAAATAAAAGATTCGATCTGATGATGATTCTTTACAAAAATGATTCACCAATGAATCACACCGCTGCCGCTGATCAAGTCATTTTGATATTTTGATACGACCCAAAAAATAATTTTTAACAAAACAATAACCTGAATTAACAGCAGAGCTCTCAGGGATTCGTGAGATTCACCCAGAAAATACTGGTAAACCCGAGAACCTCAGCGTCTGTGATACTGTAGCGGTTCTTTAAAATAAGGTTCTGTTTCTATAATTAATGGTTTCATGTAACTGTATGATTGGCGGCAGACAGTGAATCACTTGGTGCTGTGTTCACTCTGCTAGATGGCAGGGCTGTGATCGAAACTAAGGGGGTACCATGAGGGCGCACTGCTATCAGTAGCAGCATCAAACTTCTGCATGTGGTGGCACGACATGACAGGAAGTAACCGTTAATCTGAAGTTAGATTTATTTTAGAAAATCAAAATCAGCATTAGTTCATCCTGATGCTGTACTGTAGACTTCAAACTATGAACTAGCCCTCATGGAATTATACAGTCCACCTTAAACCTCCAGAGTGGACCTTTACAGGAGGACGGAGCAGCTTCCTTACCCTGCAGTGGAGCTGATAGAACCAGGTTTATTACTAAGCAGGTTTGGAGCGATTCTATTGGTCGGTCCCTCATGAATATTCACCAACCTGAAAGGAGGACTAGAGCTTTTACACTGAGCAGAAAGAGAGATCCCGTATTCCTGTTTTCGGCATGGCCTCGGTTGGACCACTCTAACGTGACTGAGATGTATATGGATGTGTCACTCAGCCAGAAGCTTTTCCCACCGCTTTTGGAGGTATGGCACCACCACCGTCCTCTTCTCCTTCATCATCACCACGACGACCACTGCGGCTGCTGCTACTCGCCCATATGTAAAGGCTATACGAGTCTCGTACGTCAGGATACAGAAGGAACGTACCGTGTTTGGCAAAACGGCATCAGAACCCTTCCAGCTACTATGCACAGGTCAATGAAAATGGCAACCCCCTCCAAAACGAAAAGAAAGAGAGGAAACCGGAAGTCTGTGAGCTCGGGAACGCTGTTTGTAAGGAAAAGCTCTTGGAAACCGGCTGGCAGCGTACCAGCCACAGTTCCTCTCACTTCCACCACGCAGGCCATGGGAAAAACTGACACTCCAGCTCCGATACAGGCCTCCGATTCTTTCACCACGCAGATCACCACGGCTTGGCTTCTGGGCCCCAATCTCAGTTCTCGCTCGGACAGAAGGCTGGTATTGTCGGCTTTGGGAAAGCGGGGAACTATGAGAGCAGAGGAACAACAACAACCACCAGCGCGGGAAAGAAGAGTCTCCAACTCCACAGGAAACAAACCTGAGTTCACCACCAAACTGCATCATGGGGGTCCGAGCGGCCTCCCACACACAGGGCCGGAGTCATCCGTGCTAGACTGTGCAGACTGACAGGCTACAATTCCACCAACAGCGTTCGGGAAACAAGCACAGCCAATCGACAGTCATATAACGGCGAGGCGGGAAAGGCGACAACGGGCGCCCTATAATATCACCACGGTGATAAAATCGCCGTATCTCCGCGTCTGGAACAGCAGACGACACCATCATAAAGCAATAAGGCACTCAAGGCCATGGGACAGCCCCCCTGCCCCCACCTACCGCAGTAACGTGTGGCCTTGAGTGGCTTATTGCGGTTATGAAATGACGGCAGACGTTAAATATGATCGAATGTATGATTTAGTTTTTTTACCTCCAGAAATTCACTGACGTTATGATCAGAACTGACGAAGGAGTATACGGAGTACGGCACGGCGGCGCAGCACGGGCCGCGGAACAAGGAGAAGCAGGCTCAGTAACCCATCTGTTCTCCTGAAAACCGTGGAGTCCCTCCATTCTCCACGCTGGGGCTGAATCTAAAACTCCGCCCGCTCCCTACAGGGTGAACTACGTAGGGGCTATTGCAGCGCAGAGCTCCGACAGCGCACAGTCCTGCTGAGACAGGGTTCAGACGCATCCGTACTCTATTAGATTGGGTCTGATGCTACTTCTGACCCAAACACAGACCTGAAGCTGAGGTTCCTAATGGTGTCCTGTGGTAAATCATCCCATGCAGCTTGAATATCCTCACACAGTTCCTGCAGAGGGTGCGGTAGGGGTGGAGGTGGAGGGACACCAGGCCTTCTGGACGTGTGACAGCAAACGGTTCATCTTGGTGCTGACCACGGTGCCTCCACACACGGATATGCTGGTGGTCTCCACCAAGACAAAGGCAGGACTCTGAAGACGACTGCCTGTCAATCTGAGTCACTCCGCTGATTATTCCTATTCCAGTTGGATTATCCAGTGAGTCCAATCAGAGTAGTAACGAGAAACAGATCTGAAGACCAGTCAGCTGCAACACTGAAAACCAGTGACCACTGTTAGCAGCACATCACAGTGGGGGACCATGAAGGTCAATGATCTACCGCCCGCAGGGAAGACCTGAGGGGCCACCAGACAAGATGCAGCTCATCCATTCGGGCCCACAGCAGAGCTGAATAACCACCAGCTTCACACTGAAACTGTGACTGTCACAGCGGGACTCGTCACAGAAGATGACCCAACACCATTCTGAGTCACTCCATCACCGTCTGGTACGACACCACTGCAGTCTATGGTGACGGTGACGTGGTGTTGAGGACAGTCATTGTAACGTGGTGCCGCCGTCTGCCAATAGTGCTGACACTACCCGGACACTATCAGGATGACTCATGGAGGGCATCAGTCCTCGCTGAACGTTCGCAGTCGTGGGTGTTGGTCAGGTTTTGGTGATGGGAGTGTATATACCCAGATCACATGGTCTCTCCAATGCAGACAGGCCACCGGGTTACTTCTGATTAGTGCTACTGCGGCTCCAGCGTCCTCTCACCACGCTAAGCTTTCGCCACTTTCCGCCACAGACATGGTTCCTCTTCACGCTCACCCGGAACAGTCATGCTGGTTTGACTTTGACTCCTCTCACTCTCTCGATGACTCTGAAATGAACCCATTCCTGTACTTTTCTCTTCCACTCACGCACAACCCTGTGCTGTACTCCCTGCCTCGCCCTCAAGTTGGACCGCCAACGCCGCTCGGGCAAAAACAATCAAATGTGTTACCAGCAAATGTTTTATCAATGTACATAATAATAATAATAATAATAATAATAACACTAACAACAACAACAAACACAATAAATAATAATAATAATAATAATAATAATAATAATACAAACATTAACAACAACAACAACAACAAAACAACAACAACAACAACAACAACAACAAACACAATAAATAATAATAATAATAAGCAATAAATAATAAACTATTAATAACAACAACAACAACAACAACAACAAAACAACAACAAAACAACAATAATAATTTTTAAAAATAATAATAATACCACCAAACAATAATACCAAACAATAATACCAAACAATAATAATAATAATAATAATAATAATAATACCAAACAATAATAATAATAATAATAATAATAATAATAATACCAAACAACAACAACAACAAAACAACAACAAAACAAAAATAATAATAATAATAATAATAATAATAATAATAATAATAACAAACAGCAAATAATAATAATAAACAATATAAATACATTATTATTATTATTATTATTAATAATAATAATAATAAAAACACCAAACAATAATAATATTAATACCAAACAATAATAATAATAATAATAATAATAATAATAATAATAATAATAATAATAATAATACTACAACAACAACAACAATAATAATAATAAACAATATAAATAAATTAATAATAATAATAATAATAAAAATGTTAATTAGTTGTTACAGACTTGCATCCATTATCACCACACAGCTGATGGAAATAACCCACTACCTTCAGCCTAAATACCTGCCATTAGGACACAGTGTGATATCTGCGATGGGCCGGGACATTCTGTTTCCAGGAACCCGAATACTTGAGCTACTTGTTAATAATATCCGCCATATTTTGCAGCAAACCTAATAAACACTAACCTCAGAGAGATTCAGCAGAAGCTACATGACCTTACTGTGGGGCCGAGCTCTTTGACACCCACCCAAACCACCATCTCGAGCCCTCGAGGTTATTTTAAAGATAGTGGTGCTGCGACATTTCAGTCCCGACCTGTGAGAACGATGCGCTGCATGTTCACACACCAAGCCATGTCATTCTGTCATGAGAAAACGTTTAGCTAGCGATGCAGACTTGTTTCTGAATCCATAGTTAATACAACAAGGAGCACACACACAGCTGATGATGTGTCTCTGGGCAAATGGACCAAGCTCAGCTGATAGAGGGGTTGTACAGTGCCAGGCCTGGGACAATATCCACATCACGTGAACCGAGACAAAACTACGGATGGATGGAATTTGCATTTTTCACCTGTCTTACAATCAGGGCTGAAACATTCATCCATGTTACAACTGGCTAACTGACAGTCTGAGGTATTAACTGTGTAAACTCATGTCCCAAAAGTAGAAAAGTGGATACACTTGTTTTCTTGGGGCCCCAACCACCCCCAAAAACCCAATGAATAATAATAACGATAATAATAATGACAATAATGATAATAATAATAAAATAATCAATTACAGTATCTGTCAGAAAGATCGCAATAAGAGGTTTTCCCCCAAATCGTTCAGCCCTACCTACAATGAGTTTATTAATATTCAATACTTTCATTTTGTTTCACTACAGGGGTTGAATTAGGACACAAATTACCTTCAGTTCGAATTTATGCTTAAAAAAGTTCAAAGAAGTTTGTCTAAGGAATAATCTGTTGCCATCAAATACGTTTTTAATTGGGCAGTGTACGCAGAATAAAGCACACAAGCATAGTCAAGGCCAACAAAAAAAATTTAAAAAAATTTAAAAACCATTACAATATCTTTTTTAGACAAAAAAATAATAAATAAATAAAAAAAGGAGAGATAAATAAATAAATGAACATTTTTAGCCTGAAAGCCGTTTCCAAAGCCGTGCTTCCATGATGTTTCACATATTAAACAACCAGTCAACCCAAAGTCAATAAAACATTAAGAGCATATATGAACTGATACTATTAATACTGTACATATAATCCAGCACTGCTGCTTCTTTTATCCAGAGGTCTAAAATAAATAAGAATGCTGGGACAGATCGTCAATATCCTGCGCAGCACGGCAATACCGCTTCAGCCGTAGCACGGAAATACCGATTCAGCCGTAGCATGGAAATACCGCTTCAGCCGTAGCACGGAAATACCGCTTCAGCTAAACTAGATATCGGCAATATCGATTCAGTCGTAGCACGGCAATATCGCTTCAGCCCTAGCACGGCAAAATCGATTCAGTCATAGCACAGCAATATCGATTCAGCCATGGCACGGCAATATCGATTCAGCCGTAGCACGGAAATACCGCTTCAGCCGGAGCACGGAAATACCGCTTCAGCCGGAGCACGGAAATACCGCTTCAGCCGGAGCACGGAAATACAGCCTCAGCCGGAGCACGGAAATACCGCCTCAGCCGGAGCACGGCAACACCGATTCAGCCGGAGCGCGGCAACACCGATTCAGCCGGAGCGCGGCAACACCGATTCAGCCGGAGCGCGGCAACACCGATTCAGCCGTAGCGCGGCAACACCGATTCAGCCGTAGCGCGGCAACACCGATTCAGCCGTAGCGCGGCAACACCGATTCAGCCGTAGCGCGGCAACACCGCTTCAGCCGGAGCGCGGAAACACCGCTTCAGCCGGAGCGCGGAAACACCGCTTCAGCCGGAGCGCGGAAATACCGCTTCAGCCGGAGCGCGGAAATACCGCTTCAGCCGGAGCGCGGAAATACCGCTTCAGCCGTAGCACGGCAATACCGATTCAGCCTTGGCACGGCAATACCGATTCAGCCATAGCACGGCAATACCGATTCAGCCTTGGCACGGCAATACCGCTTCAGCCGTAGCACGGCAATACCGCTTCAGCCGTAGCACGGCAATACCGCTTCAGCCGTAGCACGGCAATACCGCTTCAGCCGTAGCACGGCAATACCGCTTCAGCCGTGGCACGGCAATACCGCTTCAGCCGTGGCACGGCAATACCGCTTCAGCCGGAGCGCGGCAATACCGATTCAGCCTTGGCACGGCAATACCGATTCAGCCTTGGCACGGCAATACCGATTCAGCCATAGCACGGCAATACCGATTCAGCCTTGGCACGGCAATACCGATTCAGCCATAGCACGGCAATACCGATTCAGCCATATCGCCCACTTCTAGATCAGGTGACTATGTAATAATGCGATGAGCCAGGACAGCCCAATTTCCTAAACACGTCTTCATGTGAGGAGGTCACTTCTGACGTGGGTACATTCGGCCCAGTTCCGTAGCCGTGAAGCATTCTGAAGCTATGCAGTGGAAGATGCTGCAGACCGTACATGACCACATTCTGTATTTGCGGTATGGAGTTTCAGGACACCCACTAAAGCCAGCCTCTCGCGAACCCTCCGAAGCCGAGACAGGAGTGCCATGACATTTCAGCCCTGACGCATCACAATCGTCCATGAAACAGCATCACTGGACAAGCAAGGACGGGTTTGTTTACGACTCCATAATTAAAACAAGTCCTCCTCTGGGAGCTGACGCCACGAGGCCGCTCCCTTCTCTAGCTGCACCAAAAAGCCTGGAAAGTCCAACACCTCCACCAGCACTGTAACAGCTGTGATCGGATTAGGCACGGACCGGACCGGTTCCTGGATGCAGCCCACATCAATGCTCAGCCACTCCTGTATTAATGAGCTGAGCAGTTGGGCAGATTTGGTGGATGCCTTCCCTGGCACTTGAGAGTTCCCTGTAGACTGGGATTTCAGCCACTGCTGGTAGACCTGTATGACTGTACGCTTCCATACACCTGCAGATTCAGCTACTTCCTTCACACTATGGTCTTTGGCCACGCCCACATGCAGTCACTCCTTCTAGCCAATCATTAACATCTGCTCTGGAGCGTTTTCCACACATGGACCGAGACATTCCCTGCACTGTAGCACCTCTTCTCAGGCATCGATAGCCCCATCATCCTCCTGCAGCGCCATCTGCAGGAACCTGAAGTTACTACCACCTTAAACACGCAAGGTGACTTAGCCATTTTGTCTGAGGAGCTGCTAGGCTTGGGACAGAACAATAAACCGGTGACCAATATAGATTTATATTTGATTAACAATAGTACAGGAGAAAAAATAAATAAATAAAAATCATCTGTTGATTCATCCTGTTGGTCCTACTTAGCATCCCCTCAGAACTGCATGGTCTTTTGCTGGACCCAAAGATCTATTTTTGCTAGCATATAAATAACTGCATCATGGTGCAGAACCCATAAAAGCACATCCCGAAATACGAGTTTCTCCACCGATAGTGTACAACGCTCACAAACCAAGAACAAACAAGAGATCCTTGAGGAAACACACGCACCGCAATGTTATGAGAAAGTCTCCACGTCACGCCGGTTCCCGAGAGAAGCGCTGTTTAATATAAAACAGATCAGGAGCGCTGACAACAGCGTGGACACATCCTCGGCACACACACCAGCCCGGGCGGGCCCTGAGACTCGCACGCATAACCACGCAGCGACTCCCATCTGGAGGTCAACAGCTCCGAGTCAATGTGTGTACCTGAATGCACTGAGGGTGGGA
>JAMWET010001883.1:0-25000 GCA_024036415.1 Prochilodus magdalenae | reverse complement strand
CAGGTGGGCCAGTGTAGTGTTAGGAGTCTTGCCCAATGACTCTTATTGGTGTAGCACAGCGTAGTCACCCAGACCGGGATTCGAACCCCAGTCGACTACATATGGTGGCAGCTTCCTGGCAGGTAGTGGTGTTATCCACTGAGCCACACCAACCACCACCAGTTCACCCTCAGCCAGAAATGCTTCGTTAGAGCTCCTGTGTCTTTAAGCCCCGCCTCCCAATGAGCTCAGTGTGCTGATTGGTGAATGTGTTTACATGGTCCTGTTTGGCCTGCAATGCTGCATCCCGCCACACGTTTGTGGGTAGGCGGGACTGTGTTACAAGATGATGTCACCTTGTAACAGGGAAAGGGTCTGGATACCAACGAGGCATTTCAGGAAGCTGAGTAAAAGTGGTTTCGGTGGTTTTGGGCGATGATACGCCCAAGATCATAAAACACACTGACATAACTGAACACAAGTCATATTCAGCTTCTCTACTGTTCAGCTCCCTTCCCCACCAAAGCACCCCAAACTACACAGGTTTGCCTAACCTGACCAGATCTCAGGATGCACGAGTCCGGTAGCTTTATAAATGCAGCCTGAGATACTGTCTGATCTCATTCCACCGAATTTCATCAGCACCGCCCAGAACAGCAGGAAAGCCCCCAAAACACAAAGGACCACCAACCATCACTGCAGCTGCTCAACAGCTTCCCCCATAAGACTAACACAGCATGTGCAGCAGGACACTGAATCATCTCTTCCCCGTCAAGTGCTCCTGCACGCGCGCACGCGCACCCCTGTAGCACGGCGAGGCTCGCTCGCGCGCGCAGCACACCCGTCCAGCAAGCCGGGTGGGTGTTTTTCTTCCCCCCCGCCTAAACCAAATGCATAAAAGCTAACTGAGCGTTCCGCGCTGCCCTGCTACCCCAAAAACGCAGGCTCGCTCACTGGATCGATGCTGCTGCTGCTGCTGCCTCCCTGCTCGCCCTCTCATGCTAATGCTAACCACTAGTTAGCCGGCTAGCACTTTAGCTAGCGTGCTAAAGCTAAGTCATGCATACAGCTAAAGCCCAAGACCCGTCACGCAGACTGCTCGCGGGCTGACTAATAATGCACGAGCGTGACAAACAGAGCTTGCGGTGCGGAGGCACGCCTCTGCGCGCGGACTCACCTTCCGCCACATCCTCGTCTATGGCTCCCTTCACCTGCGAGAAACACCACTGGAAATCGTTCCCTCCTCCGACCCCTGGGGGAGCAAAAAAAGAGAGAGAAAAAGACTCACTGTCCTGTGCATTGCTATTTTAGGAGACACGAGACCCGTCTGCGGGCGGGAGTGCACGCGCTTGCTGTCCGCGCGCCTGTGTGCGGGTCTCGCGCCGCGCTACCGCCTCGCAGACTCAGCGGGGTAAAGTTGCAGCGCTGCCCGTGTAGGCCGCGCTGGCGGCGTCGGCAGCAAGGCTGCTCTGACTTGCTGCTGCCGCCGCCGCACCCCCCTCCCTCGCTCGCTGTCTCCTCTCTCTCTCCTCTCCACCTCCTCTTCCCCTCCGCCTACAAAACTTTCGCAGCCTTTACCTGCCATCGCGTCGCTCCGCAGCAGATGCGCCGTCGCCGAGGGTCTCTCTGACCCGCTCTCTGGAGAATCGCAGCGCGGCCCAAACCGTGGTGAAGCGCTCCGCTCCGGTCCGGTCGGGTCCGATCAGCGCAGCCTCAGCGCGCCGCCCGCATCGCCCGAGATTTTTTATTCCTCTCAAGATGGCGCACGCGGCCAGTCGACATGATGCTGTGACGTCATCCCCGTTTGGGGCGCGAGCGCGCGCGCAGCGTCGTAAAAATTAAATAAATAAATGAATAAATAAATAAATAAACGCGGTTAAAAAAATTATACACATAAACGGGCTAATAACGTCACAAAATAAACACCTCAGTATTTTTATTTTTATTTTTTTACTATTTACATACTGTTTTTTTAACTTTCCGGTTGTTTAGACACTTTAATTACAAAAGAAGAAGCCTTATTGTGTCCAACATAAAACTTGTCATTTGTGCTGTTTCATGATGTTTGTTGGGTAGTTAGAGGGGTTTAGGTTTGGTTAGGTGAGAGAGATTGGAGTCAGCATGTCCTGGTCACCAGCGATAACCAGCATGTCCTGGTCACCAGCATAAACCAGAAGGTCCTGGTCACCAGCAATACCCAGCATAAACCAGCAGGTCCTGGTCACCAGCACAAACCAGCAGGTCCTGGTCACCAGCACAAACCAGAAGGTCCTGGTCACCAGCACAAACCAGCAGGTCCTGGTCACCATCATAAACCAGCAGTTTCTGGTCACCAGCCTAAACCAGCAGGTCCTGGTCACCAGCATAAACCAGCAGGTCCTGGTCACCAGCATAAACCAGCAGGTCCTGGTCACCAGCACAAACCAGCAGGTCCTGGTCACCAGCATAAACCAGCAGGTCCTGGTCACCAGCATAAACCAGCAGGTCCTGGTCACCAGCATAAACCAGCAGGTCCTGGTCACCAGCACAAACCAGCAGGTCCCGGTCACCAGCACAAACCAGCATGTCCTGGTCACCAGCATAAACCAGCAGGTCTTGGTCACCAGCATAAACCAGCAGGTCCTGGTCACCAGCATAAACCAGCAGGTCCTGGTCACCAGCACAAACCAGCAGGTCCTGGTCACCAGCACAAACCAGCAGGTCCTGGTCACCAGCACAAACCAGCAGGTCCCGGTCACCAGCACAAACCAGCATGTCCTGGTCACCAGCATAAACCAGCAGGTCCTGGTCACCAGCATAAACCAGCAGGTCCTGGTCACCAGCACAAACCAGCAGGTCCTGGTCACCAGCACAAACCAGCAGGTCCTGGTCACCAGCACAAACCATCAGGTCCCGGTCACCAGCACAAACCAGCATGTCCTGGTCACCAGCATAAACCAGCAGGTCTTGGTCACCAGCATAAACCAGCAGGTCCTGGTCACCAGCATAAACCAGCAGGTCCTGGTCACCAGCATAAACCAGCAGGTCCTGGTCACCAGCACAAACCAGCAGGTCTTGGTCACCAGCATTAACCAGCAGGTCCCGGTCACCAGCATAAACCAGCAGGTCTTGGTCACCAGCATTAACCAGCAGGTCCCGGTCACCAGCATAAACCAGCAGGTCCCGGTCACCAGCATAAACCAGCAGGTCCTGGTCACCAGCACAAACCAGCAGGTCCTGGTCACCAGCACAAACCAGCAGGTCCTGGTCACCAGCATAAACCAGCAGGTCCTGGTCACCAGCACAAACCAGCAGGTCCTGGTCACCAGCACAAACCAGCAGGTCCTGGTCACCAGCCTAAACCAGCAGGTCCTGGTCACCAGCACAAACCAGCAGGTCCTGGTCACCAGCCTAAACCAGCAGGTCCTGGTCACCAGCACAAACCAGCAGGTCCTGGTCACCAGCATAAACCAGCAGGTCCTGGTCACCAGCACAAACCAGCAGGTCCTGGTCACCAGCATAAACCAGCAGGTCCTGGTCACCAGCACAAACCAGCATGTCCTGGTCACCAGCACAAACCAGCAGGTCCTGGTCACCAGCACAAACCAGCAGGTCCTGGTCACCAGCATAAACCAGCAGGTCCTGGTCACCAGCACAAACCAACAGGTCCTGGTCACCAGCATAACCAGCAGGTCCTGGTCACCAGCATAAACCAGAAGGTCCTGGTCACCAGCACAAACCAGCAGGTCCTGGTCACCAGCATAAACCAGCAGGTCCTGGTCACCAGCACAAACCAGCAGGTCCTGGTCACCAGCACAAACCAGCATGTCCTGGTCACCATCATAAACCAGCAGGTCCCGGTCACCAGCAAGGCCCAGCATAAACCAGCAAAAATCATCATATACTTGACACTTTATTATTATCATTAATATATTACTGCTATGGACAATATCACTGAGTCACCTTAAACAGACAGTAATAGATGTATAGTTGGTATGTATATAGTGTTGTCCTACTGTAGAGTGTCAACCTGAGCCTCACCACAACCATTTCAATGCATAAACGTCCGGCATGTGGTGCAAATGACAACTTGAAACACCAGCACTACCCAGCATGAACCAGCATTTGCTGATTACCGACCACAACTGCTGGTCACTAGCAACATCATGCTGACATGTGCTGTTTCTCATGTCAACAGCAGACGGAGGGAGAATTACACCATGTGGCCGCTGTGGTGAACCTGAAAACCAGCGGTTACACAGAACGTAAGTCGAGCTGGTCAGCTGGAGCAGCGGCAGACAAGACTGTTCATTAGATCACATAGCTTAATGAAGATTGTACAGGCGTCGATTATGAATTATGAGCAGGTATGATGCGGGTGGTGGATCGTCCTCAGCACTGCAGTGACACTGACGTGGTGGTGGTGTGGTAGTGTGTGTGGTGCACAGCAGTGCTGCTGGAGTGTTTGAACACTGCGTCCACTCACTGTCCGCTCTATTAGACACTCCTACCAGCGCTGCTGGACACCTCAGTGTCACTGTGTCCACTAACCAGAACTATCCAGCTAACAGCTTCCTGCGGGCAGAGTCCTGCGACCACTGATGAAGGACTAGAGGAGGACCAACACTGCACTGTGCCGCAGTAGATGAGCTATCGTGGAGACAAACACAAGCAAGGGCAGTGCGAAATCATTCTCATGTCATATAGGATAAATATAAAGACAGTCATGTTTACCGGTTGATTGAATGTAACGCAGGGTAACCCCCAAGGCCATTCATCTAGTGAGCTAATAGTGTTCCATCTCTCACTTAAACAGAACCTATGGCTCCTTCTCCTGTTAGTTCTGTCTTCTCTCCTTACCCGGGGTCGACCTGAGGAGGATGGGTTCCCCCCTCGAGCCTGATTCCTCTCGAGGTTACTCTACGGGAGTTTTTTTCTCGCCACTGTTGCCTCTGGCTTGCTCACGGGGGGCTTGGACTCGGTACATGGACTCAGTGTTTTTCTTTTCCTTTATATAAACAGATTTTCTGTGAAGCTGCTTTGAGACAACATTAGTTGTGAAAAGTGCTATACAAATAAATATTGATTGATTGATTGGTTGATTGATTGGTTGATTGGTTGATTGGTTGATTGGTTTGGTTGATTGGTTTATTGATTGATTGATTGGTTGATTGGTTGTTTGGTTGATTGATTGGTTGATTGGTAAATTGATTGATTGATTGATTGATTGATTGATTGATTGACTGGTTGGTTGGTTGATTGATTGGTTGGTTGATTGGTTGATTGGTTGGTTGATTGGTTGATTGGTTGATTGATTGATTGATTGATTGACTGGTTGGTTGATCGATTGATTGATTGGTTGGTTGGTTGATTGGTTAATTGATTGATTGATTGATTGGTTGATTGGTTAATTGATTGATTGATTGATTGATTGATTGATTGATTGATTGATTGGTTGATTGATTGATTGATTGACTGATATTTCCCCAAGCACGGATGCAGTCATATCCAATGCTAACACCGTCGCTGGTTTAGCTTTATTCAGTATTGGAGTATTCTGTTCAAGAGAGACGATACCAGATTCGGCCCTTTGAGTTTCCTGCTGAATCTTAAACAGAGGTGGGTAGAATAGCCTATATGAGTACTCAAGCAGAAGTGTTGATACCTGGGTAAAATACTGACATATGTGACTTCATATAAAACAACCCGAGGAAAAGTACAAAAGTATCAGGTGAAAAAATAAAAATAAACATAACAATAATAATAAAGTCTATCAGCACAGGAACTGGAGTTTCTAATAGTATGTTAATTTTTTTTACTATTTTGGTCTGAAATAAAATATTAAAGCTCCAAGATGAGTGATGTGACCAATCACAGATGCTTTCAACAGCATAACAGAATGAAAAAGGAGAATTAGAGCTAAATTTCAGTAGCAAATATGAAAGTAGAGCTTCCTTTACTCACTAATACGCTGAAGTACGAGGAAAAGTGTTACTGTTTGAAATTACTCAGTATTAGACCATCAGTACTTTACTGAAGTACATGTACCTGAGTAAATACTCTTTACTAGCCGCTCCTGCTCCTAAGATTCCATGGTCTTGTACTATATTCTCATACAAAGGACCTAAATGCTGCAGAGCAAGGTAGGGTGACATTTGGGCCCTCACAGCCAGACCGTGCAGCAGTTTCGTCCTATAAGCCATCAGATTCCTTAACTCCCACACACGGAACCGGCGAAAACCCTTATACATATACACACACATACTGTATATACAAATAACACCACCTCGCCTAATTCCAGACTATGTCTTTACCTCATATAACTAGAATAGAATTATATATATATAACTCTATTTGCATTTTTGCACATTTCAGAAAATGTGCTGCTGTGTTCATGTATGCTAGGCTATCTGCCAGTATGTCAAAGTATGCTACATCCTTTATCACACAGCTCTATAAATTCTCAGTACAGCGTCCTGTATCCGTCCCGTGTTCTGTTACGTATTTGCTGCACTGGATTGTCTGCCCTGTGTATATTGCATAGTGTTGCACCATGGTCCATTGAAATTGAACCTTGAACTTCAGCATCATCTGCTTTCAGATTCCTGATGCAGTATTCCAGATGGTGTTTGCCACATTGAATCTTCTTATAACAAATGATTTGGAGCCAACCTCGCGACCGGAGCATCGCTGGTTCGGTTCCTGGACCTTACAGGACATAACTGAGGTGTTCTTGAGCAAGACATCTTACCCCCAGCTGCTCCCAGGGTGGATGGGGCTGCCTAGTGATCTGGACAAGTGTGCTCACTGGTCACTAATGTACGTGTGGATGGGGTGAATGTGTGAGCCAGATTCCTGACTCTTTATCCGAGAGATTGACGATTAAGGTCTTGTCCAGGGCAGCGATGTCTATTCTTTTGTATCTGATCAGCAAAATGTTCTTCAATCTCAACATCCAAGCTGCAGCTCTTTTCAGTTTGCCCTGGCTGGAATGGTGTTAGTGCTTAGTTTGCTTAAGGGTCTGTGTTCTGTTTTGATTATGTCGATATGACCATCTCCTATTATATCCCAGAATGTCTGTTGAGCATTTTCTGCAGGACCACAGAGGCATTGCCTGGAATTGACCAGATTCTTGGCACGTAGTGCCTTGGATGCAATGTCTGCTGGGTTCCCCTTTTCAACTCAACGAGCTTCAAACAGATGTTCTGTCATCCTATATACCTCCGGTTCTTTGCTCATGTTGATGGTCCAGGTGTTCAGTTTTGTCTTCCATTACGGTAAAGTACATACTTCCAAATCTCAGTAAGACGGCAGTAAGTGTGCACGTCAGGTTGGGTCCTTTAAGTAGTTTACTGATGAGTAGGATGCCGTGCAATCATAAACAATATGAATGGTGCACTTACGTTTATGAAAAACACAAAGATGTTATATTTCTCTTTCAGCAGGTGATTTTTCCAGATGGCTCAACTAAAACAGAACAACATAAACCATTCCACCATCCCAAATCATTTTTACACTAATTCAAACCTTGCTTTCCTAAGTCATGTCTAAGAGAAAACGGCTTTCCAATCAGTTCATTGCTAATTTAATGTCAGACAAGTTATATGGGAAATTGAAATCAGGCTTTTGTACCTTAGAGAGAGCATTCTTTCGTGGTGATGCATAAACATTTTCTATTCAGGTCTTAAATACTAGGTCAGCCTCTCAGGCACAGCTTTAGAACAGCTTAAATCATAATCAACTAATGTACAACTCTTAGTTTTAACAGGAAATCGTTCATTTAAAAAGTTCAAAAAAGTTTGTGGAGTCCCACAGGGGTCAGTTTTAGGGCCTTTGCTTTTTTCGGTTTTCATATCGTCGCTGCCCAAAGAAAAACAAGTATCTCAAAAATGGCAACTTTACAGGAGATGCCAAAAACCTCATTCAATTTTAATGCAAGTCAATGGAACCAGACGTCCTTCCGAGCACTTCTGGGCCATTTCAGTTGATCTGTTCATCATGCAAATCTCACAAAGTGTAAACGATGGTGGCTGTTTTCAATTGATGCATAAAAGTCAAAATGGACAAAAATGGAGATCTTTTTTTTTTTATTGGACAGCGACGATGTGTTACCTCTGGTCGATTCCATGATATAAATTTCCATGGCTATGCTGATAACATGCGAAGTATTACTGTTTGAAAATACCCAGTAATAAACCATCAATATTTTACCGAAGTACCTGAGTAAATACTCTTTACTAGCCAGTCCTGCCCCTAAGATTCTTTATCTTGTACCATATCATCACTGTCCAATGAAAAACATCTCCACTTTTGTCCATTTTTACTTTGATGCATCATTTGAGCACATGAGCTGCTGTTTACACTGAGTAAGAATCTCATGATGAATGGACCAAGAGAAATGGCCCAAAACTGCTTGGAAAGATGTCTGGTTCCATTGACTTACATTACAGTTAAATGAGATTTTTGGACTCTCCTGTAAAGTTGCCATTTTGGAGATACTTGTTTTTCTTTGGACAGCGACGATATTCTCCTACAAATACAGAAACTGTTGCGCAGTCTGGCTGCAAGGCCCTAAATGCTACGGAGAAAGGTTCAGTGATATCAGGAAATCGTTCATTTAAAAAGTTTCAAAAAATTTGTGGAGTCCCACAGGGGTCAGTTTTAGGGCCTTTGCTTTTTTCGGTTTTGTATATGTTACCTATGTTACCTCAGGGTCGCTATGCACTCCTGTTGTGAAGTCTGAATTAAATAAAGTTCACTTTGACTTTTTTGGGAAACATGATATCATTTTTCCATGGCTATGCTAATGATGACAGGCATCTACACATGTCTGTTTCTTTTGATAATCGAGACTTCCCAGTTATGTGTCAGACGTTTCTCATTTCTCGGCAGGTTTTCTACAGCTAAATCAGAAAAACTGCATGTAAACATAGTCTGATGAAGTTCCACCGTTTCTATCTCAGAGCTGAGACTTGATCAGTGTAATGTTCTTCTTACAACCCATCGTCTACAATTCAAACAGGAAGGAACAGCTGACACCAGCTGCCGGTATCTCTCGTAAATCTGCAGAAGCACTCTGTAAAATACAGAAAACATGCTGAGACTTTTATTAGCATATTTAATAAGGCAGTAGTTGTGCAGCACACATGCTTAATATGAATAACAATAACAAAAATTATTGAATGTTACTCTAAGTCTTTTCTGTATTTATCTTTTTCATTTGTCTATTGTCTTTGTCATTTGTGTGTGTCTTTGTCTATTATGATTTTATAAATTCGAAATAAATACTCATTCATTTTCTTCTAAAATCTGTAGAGCCTTTGGAGTTGCCATTGTGCAAGGTATTATCATCATTGGTCATTTTATGAGGTATCATAAGATGAGTTGGCCTTGAGGTACATCTGCAGATTAGCCGTAATCCAGCAAATCATTCATGAAGAGGGTGTATTCTTTATGCTAGGTTTTAGAACAGGTTGTAACAGATAAACCACCCACAGTGGCTGTAGAGAGAGAGTGGCAACTCGAGCACCCGAACCAGAATCCTTGTGGGAATGTCCCACTGTAGGTCTTTGCTCCGTATCTCCATGTATAAAAGTTTATCCAGGCCTACTCCTCATCCTTATCCTCCTCATCCTTCAAGAAACAAGAATCAGCTTGCTGGGTTCGTATTTTCTTGTTCCACCTTAAATGGTGCAGCATATCGTCGCTGTCCAAAAAAAAACATTTATCCCCATTTTTGTTGATTTTTATTTTTATACCTCATTTGATTACATAAGCTGCTGTTTACACTGTGTACAAATTTCATGAAGAATGGACCAACAGAAATGGCCCAAAACTGCTTGGTAAGACGTCTGGTTCCATTGACTTCCATTTAAATTAAAGAGGTTTTTGGCCTCTCCTGTAAAGTTGCCATTTTGGAGATACCTGTTTTTCTTTGGACAGCGACGATATACAGCATATACGATCAGTGTCTCTAGTGGTACAGGTTCTGGGTTTGTGTTGGACCAGAATCCCTCAGTTCCGTTTGATTCTCTACACTACTGGAACCATGTCTCCCAAACTCCAGATCAGATATTGTATTAGATCTGTTTATTTAGAAAAGCACTAATGACCTCCAGAAGCCTGTTTTTAGAACCATGCTCGCTGGGCGTTTCACCCCAGCCACCGCTCGCCAGTCTCTCTGTAGGTCACTTGAGGTCATCTTACGTAAGGGACATTGGAATGAGGTGGCGCTCATCACGGTCAGTAGAGAGTGGGTTTGGCCCTCTGCCAGTCTGTAGCTGTGTTGTCCTGTGTGTTTGCTGCTGGACCTTGTTCTTATGAACCAGACACTCACTGTATCTACCAGTAAAGCTAGAACCCAACCTTCGGTTCCTCACTGAGAACCTGCTGTACATGTGGAGATGCTGATTTAAGAACCTGGGGTGGTCTCTTATTTGTTTCCCGCGCTGTATATTCCGGTGCTGTCCTTCGGTTTCTTATTCTCTGGCTTCTTGTTCGTATGTTCTCATCCCACCTTAAATGGTGCAGCTGTTATGATCACACCCCCCGGCTCCAGAAGGTAACTGCAGGACTAGACAGAACAGGGAAATCTGAATAAGAAGATGACAAACTCCAGCATTACAGAGTAATTAGAAAACTCTGATAGACTAAATCAGCTTAACAGGAGGACGCCGTGGTTTTAAACAGAGTCTGAACAGCGTTAATATAAAAAGGAGGATGTGAATCCTCACCAACGAAGAAGTGAAAACATTAAGAAGAAGAATTAAATTAGGACACTGAGGCAACAGTAGAACCTCCGTCTATTGAATTTTGAAACAGATTCTTCTAGGTTACTGTCTGCATGCAGTTTAGCAGTTGTAGTTTGGGGTCTTTGGACTTTTTATATGGCATATCTCTATTACTTGCACTCTATTACTCTTGAAGTGCAAACATGATCTGCCCCCGAACGCGGACACTGAGCTACTGTCCATTCTGGAAAACTGACAGTAGGTGCATTCGTATGCTGAATATGGAGCTTCCACGCAGGTCATAATGATCTGCAGTTGGTGGTGCAGTTTAAGCTGCTTTCAGAGATTCTGATCTTTTAGCGGTTGTGTAAAAGCTCTAATCGCTGGAGCTCTATTGCTCCGTCAGCTCGGCTGTCATCATGCCAACAGCAACCATGATTTTAATATGTTTTATAACATGTGTAAATTATAAACAGGCAGCTCCATACCAGCCTTAATAAAGGCTAAACGGAGGCCGGTGCCACCCAACACACAACACACAACTTTTGCATGGTGATCTTTTCTGTATTTTTAGAAAACAGAAATAACACATCAATCAATCAACCAATCAATCAATCAATTGACCAACAAACCAACCAATCAATCAATCAATCAATCAATTAAACAATTAATCAATCTGTAATACAATTTAATTTGGTTTAACTAAAATGAAAAAAAATCAATATCAAAAAATCAAATAAAATAAAAGCACCAAACATATTTAATAACTAAATTTTAATGAAGAAGGCAAAAATAAATAAATCAATAAATAAATAACAAATAAAAGTCAAAATAAACAGGATTATAAAAACCAATAAAAAAGAAAAAACAAAAAAGTTAAAATAAAATAATAATAAAAAATACAAATAATAATTAAAACCTAAAATAAACAATAACACTAACAACAACAATAACAATAATAATAATATTATTATTATTATTATTATTATTATTAACACAAATAATAATTAACTCAGTAAAATAAGTTCTAGGTCGTCTGAAGGTGGCTAGAAACTAAAAGTTTTAGAGACTCCTGTTGTAAATTCCAGAAAGTGATTCATCTGTGCAAATAAGCCCGTGTGTTTCCCGTCGTGCTGCTAGCAAGGGTACACCAACTTTCTCACGCAGTCTGCACTAACACTAATCTTGCTTATAGTGCTGAAATGAACGCGTCATCTTCATGCATCCTTATGTCTTTTGAAGGTCAGCTCATCTTCTACTCACTCAACCATCCACACTAACAGAAAACTTGATCGGGGGGCCCAAACGTTCGCCCACCACTGGATAATGATGCTGAGTTTAATGGGGAAGATATTTAAACTGTGGCCCTGTGTAGCACCAGATCAATATTTGAAGGACCTGCTCCATGACTGATTCAGTATTTACTCAGCTCCACCGTGTTCAGGTTACTGGTGTGAAGCCCAGCTGTGAATTAAAGTTGACTGCTGGGATTGAGCTGGCTGGTGGGCATGAAATCAGAAGGGCACACTTGTGTTAGCTCTACCCTGGAACGCCTTTCAGAAGAAGAGAGTTCACATCCACAAGCGGGATGAGCTCCTGAAGTATAGGACGGAGGTGGTAAATCTGGTGGAAAGGTATAAGCTCAACCGTTTCTCGTTAAATGTTTTATCAGAGGAGTACAAAGCACTGCGTCCCACCAGAGGGCAGTAGAGAGAGTGAGCACCTTTCAGTTTTCTTGGAGTTGGCATCAATGAAGATCTCAGCTGGTCACACAGCACAGCACAACACAACAACGCAACACAGCACAGCACTACACAGCACAACACAACAGGTTCAGAGTAACTTCTACAGGTGTATAAGATAAGACAGGCTTGTATTATCCCACATGGGGAAATTTGCATTGTTACTGCATTGTATATAAACAGATACAGAACAAAAGACAGACTACAGTGCAAATTTACGGTGGCCGAGAAAGCCCAACGCACTGCAAAGTCTCAAATCACAAACATTAAAATGAGACCACTTGCACAACATTAGCCAAACGCGCAGCAAAGTCTCAAACGCGCAGCAAACACTGAAAACACACGCAACTTCCAACACACATGCAGAAAGCCTCAAAACTTAACGGAAGTGTTTCCGGGGGACACTGAAAGTGGACGGACCCATTCAAGAGCAGGCTGAGTAATAAACAGTAAAACCTTCATTTTAGCCACTCGGTGTGCATTGTTTAAGGTGGAACGAAATGTAAACACGAGAACCCGGCCAATAAACCGAATAAATATTCATTAATAAACAGATAAACTTTTGCTGGAACTGGAGCTGTCTCGGCTCTACGTTCAGGTCCACGCAGCCCGCTCTCGAATGGGTCCGTCCACTTTCAGTGTCCCTTGGAAACACTTCCGTTGTGTTTTGGAAGCTGCGCGTTTGAGACTTTGCAGTGCGGTCGGTTAATGGTTTGCAAGCGGTCTCATTTTGATGCTTGTGTTTTCAGATCTTGCAGCGCGTCTTTATCTTGCAGTGCGTTGGGCTTTCACGGCCACCGTACAGATTAAATAAAATATAAGAAATAACATACAATAAGAAACTACACAGATTTACAAAGTTACATACTAAATACTGATAATCTTGACAGTCACCTAATTTCTGATGGTATAGGGAGTCAGAGTGCATGGATTAAGAGATGCTGGCAGTGCAGGATGTATACAGGAGATATACAGGTGACGAGGTGCTCCAGCAAATGTTGCACAACAATTAAGTCACATTGAATACATAGATAGAAATGGGCCCATATAGTGTCTACAGTAGGGTGTGTCTGATGCTCTGAGTTGGGGAGGTGCCGGTTGTAGAGCCTGACCACAGGAAGGAGAGAAGAGCTGCGGTATCTCTCCTTTAACACACCACAGGTGGAGGAGCCTGTCACTGAAGGTGCTGGCCAATGCTGTGACTCTCTTATAGTGGGTAAGAGGTGTTCATTATGGATGCCAGCTTGGCCAACATCCGTCTCTCTCCAACTACTCACCAGCTCCATCAACTGCTCTGGCCAGGATGGCATGTGTATATATATAAATATATATATATATATGTGTATATATATATATATATATATATATATATATATATATATATATATATATATAAATATATATATATATATATATACACTGTATATATATCAAGATCAATCAATCAATCAATCAATCAATCAATCAATCAGCCAGTCAATTAACCAAAACAATGAATCAATCTGGAATATAATTTAATTTAATAAATAATTTAAAACTAAACTAAAAAAAAAAACCCAAAACAATTTAACAATAAAAATCTAACTAAATAAAAAGAACAAACAATTTTAATAACTAAATTTGAATGAAGAAGGCAAAAATAAACAACAAATAAAAGTCAAAATAAACAGGATTATAAAAAAACAATAAAGTTAAAATAAACTAAAATGATAATAAAAAATACAAATAAGAATAAAAACCTAAAATAAACATATATATATATACACATACATAGTAAGTACAGTGCAGCTGCTTGTGTCTCATATCGCAATAAATTTTGAATCTTGGGTTGTGATTTTGTACAGTAGCCACATGGAGGCGCTAAACAACCATCAACCTTATGTTCTTCAGAGCTGCTTGGAATAGTATGTTTCCCTTTTAAGCAAATATTCACATTTTCATAGAATAGCAGCGTCATGCTAAAGTTAATAGATTTGTAATAGAGGTCATATTATATAAATGGCCTTTTAACACCTTAGTCTCCTTTTCCTACTTTTCAGCTGTGGAGATTTTCATCGAGTTGTTAAAGGAACAGCTCGACCAAACATGCAAACTCGGCTAATTATTACAAATGAATTTAATTCAGTTGCCATAAATTACAATATAAAGAAAAGGTATCTGTAAGCCTATATTTTACCCTGGGTATCTTTACTTTAACTCAACCACATGGTTTATGGACTTCGTCCAGTGCTGATCTTAGTCTGATGTTTTGATGGTTGGATAGTGAGCATTAGTTAAACTGATCTGGGTCAGAATGTAAATTCACGTTGCATTAGTCCTAGGCTGTGCATTTGCCTACTCCGACTATCCCAATTTTCACATCACCAGCACTTGTAAAATGGGGAGTTTGGAATTGGGGCGGCCTGGGAGGAAGACTGAGTGGGATACACTGAGTGCACGTCACATACTGTACACTTCTCAACAAGATTAGAGCATTTCAAGCTTAAGGCTGTGCCTCTCAAACTGGTCCTCAGGGGCCTCCAGACTGTCCAATGTTTTGTTCTGACCCATTTATAATTTCCAGCTTATTACATTACTTACAACACTGCTGGACTACAAAACCGTCCACCGACCAAGACTATACAGCCCACAGGGTCCTGTGGCAGCATTCTGCGTCCTGTGACCACTGATGGAGGACTAGAGGATGACCAACACCGCACTGTGCAGCAGCAGATGAGCTATCGTCTCTGACCGGACATCTACAAGGTGGACCATCAAGGTAGGAGTGTCTAATAGGGTGACAGTGAGTGGACTGCTGTGTCTGATCCACTCACACCACACCCTAACACACCACCACCATGTCAGTGTCCCTGCAGTGCTGAGAATGGTCCACCACCTACATAATACCTGCTCTGTGGTGGTCCTGTGGGGGTCCTGCCTATTGAAGAACAGTGTAATACAGTATACAGGGAAACAGATGGACTACAGTCTGTACCTGTAGAACTACAGAGTGTCCTGTATGGTCAGTGAAGCTGATATCATGGGTAATAAATATAGATATGATCCTCAGTAAGTGTATATACCCTCAGCTAACCAACTGGTCTTATGTAGTTGACTAGTTAGACTCCACACAGTTAAACATGACTGTACTTGGTTCTGTTGCACATGGGTAAAGAGCGAAGCAGATCCAGATAAAAGTAAGCTCCAGAAACATCATTTGGATGCAGCAGCTTTGGTCACATGTGTAGGCCTTTGTTTCCACCAGGCTCTATATCCAGCACATGGATGTCCTGCAAATCTGGAATACTAAGCCAGTTGCCTCAGTTTAAGCTAGTCCTGACACAAGTACCATAATGATTTGACTTTACATCATATATACGCAACCTCATACTTCATATCCAAGAGCAGTTAAGCTATTCATAGTACTATGACAACTTAAGAGCATTGGTGAACGAAGACCTCGGCCCAAAGTCCTGTATCAGCACTACATATCACCAGCAATGCACACCTTTCAGATTGCGGTGGACAAACAACGGCGTCTTAAATGGCCATATATTGAAAGTATAGCATCATTAACAGATTCCATTGTATATACTGTAGACTGCTATAGAATGCTGTCTGGTATAACGAAGAACTCTCTGGGTTCACAGACCCCCTCACAGCTTTATTATGTGGAAGTAATAAATAATATTTATGGACTCATATTTCCAAAGTGCTGTGTGAAACACAAAATCAATACGGAGCCTAGCAGTGCGCTAACGGTACTTGGACCCCTAATATTGCTGAAAATACAGCCCATTAAACAGCGACTATGTACAGCATATAGGATACAGTAATACGCGTTTGTGACAATAAGGCTCAGAACTGGGCAACCTCCATATTAGCTTCATGTTAGCTAGCTAGCATTGCTTATCCTTGGCTACTCAAACCCAGGCCCTGACAACAGCACTACCCACTACCTGCCTGGGCCAGTACAAGCGGTCCAACGTTGAAAATTTGCGTACCTCAGAACGAAGGTTTTATGGTGTAAAGTTATCATTTTGGAGATGAAATGTTTGGTAATGTTATGTTTGCTATGCCAGTGAAGATGGATACACTGTTACAGCCTCCACCTTGATCTTCTATTACTTTGCACAGTGCCCTAAAAGATTAGCGTAAGCTTTAATGGGTCGGCATAATTCATACGCTAAATGATTCCATCTCATGGTAGCACATGGTAGAATGGATGAATCCACTGGAGCTGGTCTGTTTTAACCCCCCTGTATGTTGAGTAGATAGATAGATAGATAGATAGACAGACAGACAAACAGATAGACAGATAGACAGATGGATAGATGGATAGATAGACAGATAGAGAGATAGGTAGACAGACAGACAGATAGACCGATAGATAGATAGATAGATAGATAGATAGATAGATAGATAGATAGATAGATAGATAGACAGACAGACGGATAGACGGATAGATGGATAGATATATAGATAGATAGACAGACAGACAGACAGACAGACAGACAGACAGACAGACAGACAGATAGATAGATAGATAGATAGATAGATAGATAGATAGATAGATAGATAGATAGATAGACAGACAGACAGATACACAGATAGATAGATAGATAGATGGATAGATGGATAGATGGATAGATAGATAGATAGTCTGAGGGACAAAAGCCTTCCTGAGTCTGTCTGTGGAGCAGGACTGGGACAGCAGCCTGCCACTGAATGAGCTCCTCTGCCTGATGATCGTGCTGTGCAGAGGATGGCGAACATTGTCCATGATGTTCAGCAGCTTGTCGAGGGCTCTCCTCTCCGCCAGTGGTGTTAAGGACTCCAGCTCTAAGCCCAGCACAGAACCAGCTTTCCTCACCAGCCTGTCGAGTCGTCCAGCATCCCTCTTGCTGATACTTGAGTATCCAGTAGTTTTCCAAATATATCAGGTCCAACGTATCTGGAGCAGCGGCACTTGAGCCTAAGGTCACCATGCCCAAGGCCAAGCATCATTTAGAGAGGTAGAGTCCATGCAGTAATAATTAGAAAATGCAATCAAATCCTTACAGCAATGTTCCAAGAGCTCGTGTAAAGCCTCCTCTGAAGAGCAGAGGCTGTACCTGCAGGAAAGGGAGGACACACTGCTTATCTCAATTTCAGAGGACACCCACTGAGTGCATATAGCAAATTAGCATCGAGCCTGAAGTGTTTCTTGAGACTAATACCGGCTGGGTCAATACTGGATGAAAGGAATGGACCGTTAAACGAGTAAGTTACCAACTCACACCAGCAGATGGCAGCGTCCAGTCAGAAATGGACTCCTTCACTCACTCCAACTGTAAATGATCAGCATTTTAATGAGCCAACACATTTAAAAACTATCTCTAATGAGAGTGCACATGAAGTTATCACTATTTGGGAAACTGATGCAGCAGTGACAGAAAGTATTAGACCAAGAAATCCAGAATGAATTGATCTTCAGGATGAAGTGATACTTTAGTATTTCGTCGCTGTCCAAAAAAAAACATTCTCCAAAATGGCAACTTTACAGGAGAGGACAAAAACCTGACTGAATCTGAATGTAAGTCAATGGAACCTGACATATTTCCAATCATGCTTTGCATATTTCTGTTGATCCATTCATCAGGAAATGTCCACCCAATGTAAACAGCAGCTCATGTGATCAAATGATGCCAAAAAATAAAAATCGATCAAATTGGAGATACATGGTTTTCACTGGACAGGGACGATATACTACACGTGTTATTTTGGAGCAGCTTCTGACAGATGGAGTGCTGGTGGTTGGTGTGGCGCAATGGATAACACCTCTACCTGCCAATAATCTGGCCAATGACCCGGCACCCCATGTGGGAGACTGGGGTTCGATTCCTGATCTGGGTGGTTATGCGGGGCCCTACCAATAAGAGTCCTTGGGCAAGACTCCTAACACTACATTGGCCTACCTGTAATATGACTAACCATGTATGTCGCAGGTTTAATATTGGAGTACATCTTTTAAATATACTTACTGGACACATTATTAGGTACACCCTAACTAATACGGTATCTATGTATCTAGCTCCACTGATCATATAGGAGCACTCGGTAGTTCTACACTTACAGACTGTAGTCCATCTGTTTCCCTGTATACTGTATTACCCTGCTCTTCAATGGTCAGGACCCCCATAGGACCCCCAAAGAGCAGGTATGATGTGGGTGGTGGATCATTCTCAGCACTGCAGTGACACTGACATGGTGATGGTGTTAGTGTGTGTCCAACACTGTGTTCTGATCGCTCCTACCTTGCTGGTCCACCTTGTAGATGGACAGTCAGAGACGATAGCTCATCTGCTGCTTCACAGTGCAGTGTTGGTCATCCTCTAGTAATTCAGTGCCCACAGGACACTGCCCACAGGACTCTGCCCACAGGACTCTGTTGGCTGGATAGTCTTGGTTGGTGGACGATTCTCAGACCTGAGGATCCTGAGACACTGAGGTGTCCAGCAGCACTTCTGTGTCGGATCCACTCACACCAGTACCACGTCAGTGTCACTGCAGTGATGAGAATGACCCAGCACCCACATAATACCTGCTCTGCGGTGGTCCTGTGGGGGTCCTGACCATTGAAGAACAGGGTAATACAGTATACAGAGAAAAAGATGGACTACAGTGTGGAACTGTAGAACTACAGAGTGCTCCTATATGGTCAGTGGAGCTGATACAATGGTTTAGACGCCATGCAAAGGACGACTGCTGAGCTCAAATGGTCCCAAAAGATAGGGGTACATGTTTGCATCCCACCATGAATGTTTAAAACGTTCAGTCCCATGAGTTGACTGGGCTGAGGCTGCCTCAGCCAGCCCGAGGGGGAGCAGGAGACAGTAGCCTTATCTAATGCTGCCCACCGGTGCTGCATCTCCTAATGAAATCCAAACTCTGGAAACGAGAGCTCTGCTCTCCAGCACGGTGGGGTGGCACGTCTGCTTTAAGTGCAATAAGCAAAACCCATTTAGCTTGTGAATCATGCTGAACAACGCCAGGCGTTTGAGTAGATGGAATAAAACCCTGCTCACCTGCTAATGATTTCAGCGCACAGCCAAGGCCGCCTAAACCTGAATTACAGCTCTCGTCATTGGGAGCACAATGCAAACGCCTCGTTAGCTTCCACGTGTCGAGTTTAAAGCTTCGGTTTGGGTGTTTCATTGGTGTTTGGAATCAATGGGCTGGAAAGAAACGCCATTACAGTAAATGCATTCGTTATTTTAGGAAATGCCTCCATAATGCAGCAGCCAATAAGAACTCACGCAACTTCAAATCAAGCAAACCAGTTAAACCCCACATTCAGCCATTAATGGACAATTATATGGCATCTCACTCCCGAACGAGAGCATCTGATCAGCCATAAATCAATCTGCGGAGTTTTCCGAACGGTTAGCGTAGCCTTTACGGCATCCCATAAACGGAGGTAAGGCAGGTAGAGGCAGACTAGCACTCCTGGGTTTATTTTTCATTTTGTCCGCGTGCTTTCTCCTCAGACGTGGGCCATTTTTCACGTACGGCCTAGGGGCTGAGGGTTGAGTAGCTCTGAAATCATTTCTTTTGTCCAGGATTGATTACTTTGCTTGTGTATTTCTATGTCTCTCCGTGTGACGCAACGCAATTATTTACATATGGGCAACAAATCAAATCCAAATTGCTGCTTGAACGTCATCACTTCTCTCTCTCTGTGCAGCTTCAGTCGTTGCCAAAGGGAGCCAGATAGAGATAAAACCACTGAAAGTCGCTCTCTGTGGTCGCAGGGCCTTCTCACTCCCCTCTTGGCACCCCGATTGCACCCGTTCCATTGATATTCGGTCCCCCCGCCTTCGCCATGTTCATAAAATATTAATCTGCCTTTTTTTCTGTGAACTATTTATACAGAGATCGAACTGAGTCATCCGGGTAATCAGAACGGGCCATTTAAACTTAGAAAGCTCTACTGAATAAACAATCAAAAGAGCGAGGCCTGCGTAAATGTAGGCTACCAGTTCTGGAGAACACTCGAAGGACAGCCCGGGATCTGCTAAGAGCTCACGCCTGTTTGTTTGATCCACCAGATGCGGAGGAAACTGGGAAGGCACTTGAGTCGTATGCTAGAGCCTTGTGGTGGAATAATCAGTGGGAACTGACCTCTTGGAGCTTCTCCGTCTGTACATGATGTCTTTCAAAGCCAGTGTTATGAGAGAAACTGTCAATTGGGCTAGCACCCAGAGGAATTCGTCTTTGTCGAAGTGACTATACATATACACCCTTGAAGCATATACACATATATGGTCTATCCTACCCCGATTGTAGGCAAACCCAGACAACACCATTACCAATAAAGGGGAAAGAGCAACCTATAAACTTAAGATCTTACAAAGGAAATGAAACCCATTAACCTGTATCTATCCCAAAGAGCTTTGTTCAACTAAATGAACAGCAGATGGCAGCTGAGGTTCAAAAATTTTATTTAACAATTTTAATAAACAGCTTAAAATAAATTAATTTAAAGAATTTCAAATTTATTGTAACATAAAATTTCAGAATGGCAACCATACCACTCAAAATAAAATAATAATAATAATAATAAAAATAAACAAATAAGTTCACGAAACTATCAACCAATACACATTCCCATCTATCTACTGGGGAAACTCAAGCCATCAGGAAAACGTACAGCTTGGATTATAAGGGATTCTGAGCTTGGAGATAATACTCTCTACATGGAGGCTGGTAGTGGTAGAGCCACCAATGCAAACTAAATTAATAATGCAAAATAAAAACAAATGGTGCAAAACAGTGGCTACTGCTAAGCTGCCTGGTTCTCCTGGAGGCATCACCAAACAGAAATCAAGATTTTAGTCTGAACTAAGTCTAAGTTCACCTCTACAGCCATTGGAGGGCTTCAAATGGATACCATAGGTTAAAAGGTACAGCATAACTCAGACTGTTTGTTGTGATCATTAGTATGACGTATGGTAACAACAGTACTGTGTAAACCTGCCTACATCACTCACTCAGTCCAGTTCAGTCCTGCTGCAGGTTAACCTGGCTAATGCTACACAGTGAGCCTGAACAACCAAGCTGTCAGTTTAGCCTGCATCACTTACATAGCTTCAGGAACAGAGAGGGAAGGAGAGAGATACGCACAGAGAGAGGGAGAGAGAAGAAGGAAATGAGAGGTAAAGTGAGAGAGAAAGAGTGAGGGAGAAAAAGGGAACATGGGAGGACATGAGAGAAGCAGAGGAGAGGAAAGCAAAAGGGAACATGAGAGAGAGAGAGAGAGAGAGAAAAGGAAAGAAAAGGTGAGAGAGAAAGAGGGAAGGAAATGAGCCAGGAAACAAGAGTTATAGGGAACATTAGAGAGATAGAGAGATACAGAAAGAGAGAAGGAAGTGAGAAAGGAAACATTAGAAAGAAGGAAGGAGAGAAAATAAGAGAAATCAATACAAAGAGACAGAGAGCATGACAAAAGAGAGGGAATAAGAAAAGAGGAGAGAGGAAGAGAGAGGTGAAGGAAGAGAAAGCAGGAGAGAGAGGGAAGGAAAGAGAAAGTGAGAGAGGGAGAGAAAGAAAGAATAAGAAAGCAAGAGAGAGAGGGAAGGATCAAGAAAGTGAGAGAGAGAGAGGGAAAGAGAGCGGGATAGAGAGGGAAGGAAAGAGAAAGTGAGAGAGAGGGAAGGAAAGAGAGTGGGATAGAGAGGGAAGGAAAAAGAATGTGAGAGAGGGAGAGGAAGAGAAAGAAGGAATAAGAAAGCAGAAGAGAGAGAGAGAGATAGATAGAGGGAAGGAAAGAAAGCGGGATAGAGAGGGAAGGAACAAGAAAATGAGAGAGAGAGAAGGAAAGAGAAAGTGAGAGAGAGAGGGAAGGAAAGAGCGGAATAGAGAGGGATGGAAAGAGAGCGGGACAAAGGGGGAAGGAAAGAGAGCGGGATAGAGAGGGAAGGAAAGAGAAAGTGAGGGAGAGGGAAGGAAAGAAGGCGGGACAGAGAGGGATGGAAAGAGTGGGATAGAGAGGGAAGGAAAGAGAAAGTGAGGGAGAGGGAAGGAAAGAAAGCGGAATAGAGAGGGAAGGAAAGAGAAAGTGAGGGGGAGGGAAGGAAAGAAAGCGGAATAGAGAGGGAAGGAAAGAGAAAGTGAGGGAGAGGGAAGGAAAGAAAGCGGAATAGAGAGGGAAGGAAAGAGAGCGGGATAGAGAGGGAAGGAAAGAGAAAGTGAGGGAGAGGGAAGGAAAGAAAGCAGGAGAGAGAGGGAGAGGGAAGAAAGCAGGAGAGAGAGGGAGAGGGAAGAAAGCAGGAGAGAGAGGAAGGGATAGAAAGCAGGATAGAGAGGGAAGGAAAGAGAGCGGGATAGAGAGGGAAGGAAAGAGAAAGTGAGGGAGAGGGAAGGAAAGAAAGCAGGAGAGAGAGGGAGAGGGAAGAAAGCAGGAGAGAGAGGGAGAGGGAAGAAAGCAGGAGAGAGAGGAAGGGATAGAAAGCAGGATAGAGAGGGAAGGAAAGAGAGCGGGACAGAGAGGGAGAGGGAGGAGAGCAGGAGTGAGAGGGAGAGGGAAGAAAGCAGGAGAGAGAGGGAGAGGGAAGAAAGCAGGAGAGAGAGGGAGAGGGAAGAAAGCAGGAGAGAGAGGAAGGGAAAGAGAGCAGGATAGAGGGAAGGAAAGAGAAAGTGAGGGAGAGGGAGGAGAGCAGGAGAGAGAGGGAGAGGGAAGGAAGTGAGCAAGGAAACATAAGAGTTAGAGGGAGCATGAGAGAGATACTGAGAGAGAGGGGGGAGAGAGAGAGGGGGGAGTGAGAGAGGAAACATTAAAGGGAATAATAAATAGGGAATATATGAGAGAGAAGAGAGATACAGAGAGAATGAGGGAGCATGAGACAGAGAGGAAAGAGGTAGAGAGGTAATAAAGCGAGCAGGGAAACATAACAGTTAGAGGCAGCATGGAAGAGAGACTGAGAGCGAGGGAACGGAGAGAAGGATTATGGCGGAGAGTGAGTGAGAGACACGCGGCGGTGATGGCAGGCACTAAGCTGCATAATGTGTTTGGGAACAGCGCGATAGGGCGGAAGCAAACACTGCGGCGTGTGCGGAGGAAGGAGGCAAAGATTGATGCTGGTAATTAAATAGCATTTTCCGTGTGCAGAGTAGAGGCACTTTGCACGTCGGGGCGGAGTGGGAATCACGAGGGCCATGTGCCGTCCCGCCAGAGTCGCCGTGACAGACAGCTGCCATCACCTAGCAGTGGAAGCCACCGCTGGATATTACTAACCAGGGGTGATCAGGTGCTTAGCAGTCATGACACGCTCGATTAGAGCTGGGCCTTCTGGATCCACCGGGGGCGCCCTCTGTGGCAGAACCCACCCTCCCTGCAGGAACGTGGGCTACCGGGCCAGATTAGAAACACAAAAGGTTGATTTCCTAAATGGTTCCGAGTCCCACCAGACCCGCCTCGACCTTTACCGGGCTGTGAGAAATATACTCCCTCGGAGGGATTCGGAGGGAGCCTGGCGCTGATCACGCTCATAGATCTTAACTCTAAAACAGGAATGAAAGAGAGAGGTTAATATAGCCGGCCTTTTCTTCTGCCGCACGATGATCTACAGTATGTCTCCTGAAAGCCCACCGCACTAATAACAGTGCGCGGCCCTAAATCTCAACCGCAGACCAACTGGAAGGTTATCTCGCAGTGACAGGCGAGATCGCTCAGCGTGCGCCTCCGTATCGATTCACCTAGAAGAAGGAAATGCCACGGCCTACACTCTCCCCTGACTCTTTAAGCTACCAGGAAGATGATCTAGTCCTCGTCGATGACGCTCATGGCACCGCCATAAAGACTGCTTTATGACAATAGACCGCAACGCCAAGCCCATGCCGGAAGAAAGGAGGCGCGAATATACTCCGGGATAGCGTTGCTGAATTATTCAGGCCATAAAAAACACTTGTGCTCCACAGTCAGGCCCCCCGGCCCCCTTTCCAGGGATCCAAACCAGCCGAGTCGACACAAATCCGACCGAAGAAGCCCTGCTCAGTATGCAGCGAGAGCCTGCGCGTAAATTTGAACAACAACTGATTACTGTGCATCCCAAAACAGCTAATTAGAGACTTGTTTGGATCTTGCCGACAGTTTTTTGGGCGAGCGTGCTCCTGCGGATTAATTGTTTGCCTTTCCGGATGAGCGTGTCGAACGTTGCGCGAGGTACGCGCGTCAGTCGTGTCTGATGGAATGACCTCGGACGTGACCCGCTGAAGAGCGTAATTATTGCCCTGAGAATGCGGCAAAACTCTCCGCCGAGAGGCATCTGCGCCGGATTATTTAAACATGCTGGTGAGGCCGTGCCGAACCGCGCTCCTCTGAAGCAGCCTCCAAGCCTCCTGGAGACGTGCCTCGCTTCAGATTTCAGAGCCAGCCTCAATCCAGCACAACAAGCTGAGCAAGGTCTTTACAGCACACGCGTTTGTAGGATTCCGTGTAGTTGTGGACTAAATAATTAACGGGGGGGAAACATGTTGCTAATGCTTTATTTGTGCGGTTCTAGGCGTTTAGGTTCTAGGTGGGAGACTTGGAAATAAATTTAGAACCATTGG
>JAMWET010001882.1:0-21313 GCA_024036415.1 Prochilodus magdalenae | reverse complement strand
GGAGGTATGTAGTAGGTAGGGAGTGGGTAGGTAGGATATGTAGGAAGGTATGTAGGTAGGTAGGGAGTGGGGAGTAGGTAGATTATTTAGGAAGGTAATGTAGGTAGGTAGGGAGTGGGGTAGGTCTATATGTAGGTAGGTATGTAGGTAGGTAGGGAGGGGTAGGTCTAATATGTAGGAAAAAGGTAGGGTAGGTAGGGAGTGGGCTAGGTAAGATAGTAGGAAGGTAGGTGGGGTGGTAGGTCTATATGTAGGAAGGTAGGTAGGGAGTAGGGTATGTAGGTAGGAAGGTAAGTAGGTAAGCAGGGAGTGGGGTAGGTAGATATGTAGGTAGGTAGGTAGGGAATGGGGTAGGTAGATATTTAGGAAGGTATGTAGGTAGGTAGGGAGTGGGGTAGGTATATATGTAGGAAGGTATGTAGGGAGTAGGGTATGTAGGTAGGAAGGTATGTAGGTAAGCAGGGAGTGGGGTAGGTAGATATGTAGGTAGGTAGGTAGGGAGTGGGGTAGGTAGATATGTAGGTAGGTAGGGAGTGGGGTAGGTAGATATGTAGGTAGGTAGGTGACTATGGTCCCAGTGTGCTGAGTTTTAGTACTGTCACTCATTTACTGTTGCTTAACGATGCATATGTATATTAAACAATATCAGCCAACATTATCGTTTCGCCCTTTAACGTAGGTATTCTATTGGGTGCAGTGTTTTCACTGTGGTTGAGCGACGTAAGTACCGACATGCATCCAGACCTCCTTCACAATAGAACATCTCCAAACTTTTGATTGACAGCGTCTGTGCTTCCTCGGAGACATATGAAAACTGCTGTCACATTTTTTTCAGTTCGCCAGCAGTGCACTGTCGCCAGGCTGCGACAAGAACGCAAATCACTCGACTTCTCCGAATGATGATATAGACCTCCGACTGAGTCACCGCATGTAGGAAAGCAATAGAACGCTGAGTCCAATCTTTCCTCCCGAGACTACTGCCTTTAGTATTGGTCCTGCTTTGGAGCCATGAACCGCATATGGCACAAATTGCCTTTGATCCCAGCCATACGACGAGTCTACATATTATGTTCCGCATTTTAAAAACCAACTGTACAGGCAGTTCAAGAACAAATGTCAAAGTTCTTATGACGTGCTTCACAACCGCTCCTCGGCTAAACAGATCCGGCTGCAGGTCCCCGCACAACTCCGGCCAGACAGACAAGCCGGGGAAACATTTAGAAAGTCTTTCCTTTAGTGGCTGCTTTACGTTTTTCACTGCACCTCGGGCACCTTTCAGACGTTTTCGTTTTCGCTCCGTATTGATCCAAGAGTGTCTTTTAACATTTCCAACAAGCAGGGATTCAAGGGCGCAGAGTTTACTTCAAAGCCAGCCACGTGGAAAGTTCAAACAGGGCTCGGCTTGGGAAGGAGGCCTGTGACTGCTAGCGCCAATCAGCCAAACCATAGTCGATAAATGTCAGGGAAATTTAGTGATGATAACAAAATCATGATATTCTTTTTCTGCATAATTCAATAACTGAGATAAGCCATTCGGAGAGGTTCGAAGATGTCAAACGGTTCACCGTAGGGAAAAGTACCAGCTCTGATTGGTGTTCAGTGATGGTGATAGATACCAGGAGTTCCAGCGTATGCCCAAGTTATTCAGCTATTGGACCACCATGGAGCCAGCTGCATGCCCCTCTTCATTATTCAAGCCTAATGTTACAAGCCCAGGGACCAATGGTACACGGAATCAGACCCACGAAAAACTCTCTAGGGTTTAATCAGGATATCCACAGTCCCTGACTGTAACGAAGACACACTGCCGAGACACATGAAGCCTACTTAGAGGTGTGTGCCTAACTTGTTGGACCCAATGAGAGACCAACTCACCTGTCCAAGTCCTCGAATCACCTTGGAGGAGGGGCCAGCTCAGTCCATGATCCCGTGGTCGGTAAGCTCATGGTAGTGTTCAGGTTTTCGTTGATAGAAAGGATGTTCACCGGGACGGTGGATGTTGCTTTAGCCACCATTTCCGCCTGAGCCCACAGTATATAAGATCCCAGTGACTGGTGCCCCCATGTGGTCCAATGTGATAATCAGTATTTGCCCCTAGCCAAGAACTTTCCCGAACACCTCCCCATTGTTTATCTGTCCTAATTGAGTTCCTCATATATTCATACTAGCATGTCCTCATAATAGGCTTCTAACACAGGATTCAGGTCATCAAGATTGGATTCATCAATTACACAGCATAACAAGTTTTTTGGTCCTGGCTTCTGGCTCATATTCCAATAGCTTATGTGTGGGAAGCATAAACATTAGCACATATATTCTGACACCTATAAATCAGATTTATTATGGTTGCTTATTGCTTTGCTATACTGTTATTCGATTGTTCTTTTTCTCCTGTTTCATCGCCGACTAACTCGTCCCGCAGCTTTCGAGATATCGACTCTTTTCCAACTCCAGATTGTCCGGTATGATACGCTGATGTGGGCTTGTATACAGCTTTTTGATCGGATGCACGGATTCCGAGTAGGAAGGAATTTTTCAGGAATTTTTTTCCCATAGAGAATGAAAAGGATGGAAAAACACGTGCCTATCTAACTCACTTCCGCCCGACCTAGAGACACCAAATCAGATACACTAGCTCGGGGTGCAGGGAATACAGTGTTTGATAGACACGCCCCTCATTCGTTTCTTCTTTTTTGTTTCACATCCCTCGTTCCTCACATAGAGTCCCAGTCATTTTTGGACCCCTCTAAAGCCGGCTGTTTTGTTCGGCCTAGAGGCGCGAAACTTCATATACACACTAAGGACAGGTCCCCAGGCACTAATCCACAGCCATACTGACCCGCACTCCTCTATCTGTCGTTTATTCATCCTTCGCTTCTCCCATAGAGTCCCAGTCATTTTCGACCCAAACCAGGCAGTAATGCTTTTGTTCGACCAAGAGCCACCAAACTTCACGTCCTCACTAAGGCCAGGCCCCCAGACAATAATCCACAGTCATACTGATGTGTAATGTGTAAGATATTAACACAGTGCATAAAGCAGATATTGTGAATATGTGTATTACACATATATGTTTATGAACATGAAATATTATGACAGATTTTTTAATAACAGCACTTTTACCTTAACCAGTGCTCGCAGGTGAAATGAGGTGCCCACGGTTTGTTCTCACCACCGACAGGCATGCCGAAGTATGCTTTGTAGGCTTCGTACTCTGGTCTTGATAAATTGGTCCACAGCCAGAGCAGAATGCGTCTGCTGGATCTTCTTGATACCTCTAAGTTACCTGTAGCTCTGTATCCACTATCCACTCACTCAGCTGGAACACACTGAGTGACACACCTGCTTTAACACACCTGTATTTATACTGTATTTATGGGTACCACTGGATAGTCCAAGTCAGTTCTAGATAGTTCCTGAACTATTCTCCATAGTTCTAGAAAATTCCGAATGGTTCCATAAACTTCTGGAGAGTTCTCACAGTTCCAGAAGCTACTTGAAGTCAGCACTGAATGTACCGCAGATGTCCTGGACCATGGAGAACTTTTCCAAACATCATTGTCCTGAAGTTTATGGGGATCATTAGCCATTTGTAATGTAGGGTTATCACTCATTCAGCCAAATACTCCAGTCCAATCGCAGACTGATTGCCTTTCAATCGTTACTCACTAATGAGGTGACCCGCTGGTGCTGGTGCTGGCCTCCAGAAGCTTGTGAGGAGTTGCCATGCTAATGGCAACGCCAAAAAGACCATAAGAAGCTCTCGCCATTTGATGTCAGAGGTGGAATACTGCTCCCCATAGCACTTATTAGGGTGCCATCGTCCGGTTTTGATCAGTCAGTACCAGCGAAGGCCCGAGTGCATGCAAGCAGCGTCAATGCCAGCGTCGATGGCAGGGTGGGCGGCAGAGAAAGTAGAGGGCTGCTGGGTGGAGCACCACTGTTGCTGCTGCCAGCTGCTCCAGCTGTACAGTACTTGGGATGGCATGCTGTGAGTAGTTTGACTGTGGAGGAGGAGCCAAAAGATGCTACAGTATATTCATTGGTCAGTTCTTCATTCGGTTTCCACCGTAGCAGGATGGGCTCCTCTCCAGTTTTCTTCTTCTTGCGCTTAAAGAGGTATCCCTAGCCACTGTGGCTCTTGGGGCTTGGATCATGATGGTTTTGGAATGCCTGTTGGTTCCTACCACCGTGAACAAACCCGACTGCACTCTGAAGAGCTTTGTTTACATCTTAGCCTTTATGAAGACATGTTGTGAAAATGCCCAGACTCTGGACTGAAGGAACATGACGTCCCTCTCTGACGCCCCTCTCTAGGGATTATACCCGCTGTGTCTTTCATTTGCTGTTACTGTCTGAGAGAGTCTTGTGTTCCAGCGCAGAGGAAAACAGTTGGGGTGAATGAGATATTGTTTTCATGAATACAAATCATCTGAAATTAAACCTTCCCTGTGCATGTTACCAAAACGTCGGACTCCAGGGGCGCAGAACTCGTTTCCAGCGGTAACGGAGCGCCAGGTATGGGACGCACTAGCGAAGCAGCAGCCCTCCTAGAAAATGAGATGTTTCCTCTCGAGGGAGCTTTATCCTGTGTGCCAAAATTTCTGACTAAATAAATGAGAAAGCAGGAGGACTGTACAGGCCAGTGTTTGTGTGTGTGTGTGTGTGTGGGAGAGAGAGAGAGAGTGAGTCTGGCTGTCAGAATGGGTGGTGTGGATCGATGGTGTGGACGTAGAGACAGGCTGCCAAGTCAGACCAGACTGGAGATGGTCCACTTTACCGTCCCTTCAGTTCCACTTTCCCTGTCTTCTCTGAGCAATTGGGTCTCTCTCTCTCTCTCTCTCTCTCTCTCTCTCTCTCTCTCTCTCGCTCTCTCTCTCCCGTCTGTGTGACTAATGACCCAATGTTAAACTACTTCATATAGCTAAAAGTGGAGGTACTAGTGACCTTGAAGCCTGAACTTTGTCCATGTGTTTGTCCATTGCTATAGATAACAGTGTACGGGAGCCGTGGGGACGAGATGGCTTTTGGCTCAGCACTTTCTAATGCTTATTTTAAAGAAGTCTCAACTTTCACAATCACCCAGACAACCAGCTGATAAAACACAAATCAAACTCAGTGGCACAACCTCCGAAAAAAAACTTTGTGAAGATGTTAAACCCCGTGATGAGAATTTCGGGTTTACATGTGACTTGCTGGTAAGGCCTGGGTTGACGAATAAGATGTGCTGAACTAAAAGTAGAGTGCGCAGACAAGCGATTTATTTACACGATGCGGAAAAACAAGAAACAAAAACTGTACAAACGGAAAATAAAGTACAATACAAGCTACGTGTCACAAAGGGTGGCGGACAAGGAGGCTGGATGTAAGCGCAAGTTTTAATACAACACAAAAGGGCGAAACAAAACCAAGGAATAAAGCAAACAGAGAGAAAAAGAAACAGGATAACCAAACTAACAGTCAACCAATCAAAACATACTCCATGAAACCAAAACGCCAGGCAAACACACAGGGGACCACAGGGAGTATAAATGAACACCGACTAACAAGGAACACCTGGGAAGGGGCGGGGCTACACACAGGACCTAGAGGGCGGAGACAGGAGGGGCACATGACCAAAACAAACAGACGCACATGGAGCATGACAACAAGGAGCACATGGACAGAGACAGGCGGACAGATAGACCGACAGATGTAACACTAAGTCATACAAAAGGGAAGTAGCTACGGGGCTGTTCATCAACTCCCTTTTGTAGTTTCTACCGGCAGCTAGTGCTTTCCGACAAATGTCATTAATGAAAGAAGCCCCGTTCTTGGGAATCCCCCGGGTTTTAAATCGAAAGCCCCGCCTCCAGAGATCCCATTTCCCACCATGGGGTTACAACAGTGTAGTTTCACACAATTAAATTACAATGCTAAACAACCCAGGTCAAACAGTTACCAGTATTTACATCGACTGGGCCCATTAACATATCACCACTACATCATTGTCCCTTCTGTCCTACAGGATACTGGATGCAGACCCTCCTTTCTCCCAATCAGTGGATCCTCCCGATACGAAAAAGGTATGTTGGTCTCTTTGCTGTCTGCCTTTTACCAGTTCCCCCATTACAGGTAGACACAGGTAAGTACATCCATACATGCACACATATTTTATAGTACCAGGGATGGCTTCAATGGTGATGGGGTAGACCCTGCCTTAACACATTACAATCATAATGCTTTTTAAACTCTACAGTTATTGTAGCAAGACTCTTATTCCATTGTACCGTTCTGAAAACCATGTATAGTGTGTGTGTGCTTTTATGAAGGTCCTATAATGCCTAGGACCTGACTTTATGAAGTCATATGTTCTCTTTATAAAGGGCTATGTATGTAATTAGAACTACATAAGGGCCGTTATACAAGCTCATGCCTGGATTTATAAAGTGATGTGTTAGTTGTCCCATATAAGACCTTATAAATTGAAATTAAAATGAACTATGACTAAATGAATTCATAGGAATGTTAACATGACATTCAATCTAAATGTGCTGCATGCTACAGATGTCTGGGTTTAAACTATAACAGCTTGTGAATCTCTGTTAGCAGTAGCCTGCTAATTAAGTTCCATAGGGGCACTAGCAGAAATGTATCGTAAAGGGAAAAGCAATACCACAGAGGTGTTGACATTTGTACACCACACTGAAGGCCTAGTTCTAATAGGTTGCCACTCGTTACCACACTATTTGCGATAGCTGAATGTATGCACTGTAGTTCCCACGTATATGCCCTTGTTTGTATATGTTCTACAGCAATTACACAAACTTACAGCTTACACCATGCTATAAAAGCTTATTCCTTTTATATTTATGCTATGTAATGCCTTATAAATGCATTTAATAAGTATTATTAAAACAGTCACTTTCTGTGTTTAAGGTGGTAGTAACTTCAGGCTCCTGCAGATGGCGCTGCATGAGGATGATGGGGCTATAAATCCCTGTGGGGTGTGAGTGACGGGATCCATAGACTGAGAAGAGGTGCTACAGTGCAGGGAATGTCTCGATCCATGTGTGGAAAATGGCTCCAGAGCAGATGTTAATGATTGGCTGAAAGGAGTGACTGCATGTGGGCGTGGCTAAAGACCATAGTGTAAAGGAAGTAGCTGAATCTGCAGGTGTATGGAAGCGTACGGTCATAAGGGTCTACCAGCAGTCTTAGTCTAGACGGAATTCTTCTCGGAATTGTGCCAGGGGCGGCATCCACCAAATCAGCCCCAACTGACCAATTCTGTGATGTAAGAGTGTCTGAACATTGATGTGGCTACATCCAGAAACTTGTCCAGTACATGCCCAACCCAGTCCCAGCTGTTATTGGTCGTCATGGAGCTATTACAGGCTCTTAGGTCCGTTTCCATCACGGGGGGACTGGTGAGTTCTACTGGTTCAGGCTACAGTTCCCAATCAGCACTATTCCACACAACACCTACTCCAGAGTTTAAAGGGAGGCTGCATAATTCCGCTGACGTGAGGCTCCACTCTGGCTCCGAAGCCCAGGAGGAGAGAGAACATGTAAATGTAAAAACTGCTTTAAAGATTTGTGTTCCGTGCCCCTGGTGGTTAGCGATAATGTAAAAAGAAATGCCCCCATTAAGACTCAAAAACCCAGGAAGAGCGCCGCGAGCTAACGGCCCAGTGGAGACATGCACCGAGTGGCATTATTGGAGCTGTGAGAGCAGCCCAACTTCCTAAGCAGATCATTAAGATGAGTCACTGCTCGGGCCGCAATAGCTTAAACACCGAACGGCGCGAAGAGGCAGTTTAGGAACGTGTACAAATGTCAATGTTCTCGTTTAGCGCTTCACAGTCATTCCTCAGCAAACAAGCCAGCCTCGGGTCCCTGCACAGCTCTGCCCGGGCGCTGGAGCAGCGTTTAGAAATCTTCGGTAGCCCGTTTGCACACAGCCTTCGCCGAAGGCACCTCGGGCACCTTTCAGGCATTTTCGCTTTTGCTTTGTATCGATCCGACACTGTCTTTTAACATTTCTAACAAGCAGGATTTCAAGGCCGGCGTGTTTGTTTCGGAGCACAGCGTGTAAAAAGTTGAAGTGGGGTCACGCTAGGTAGGCCTGTCATTGTTAGCGCCAATCAGCGAAATATTTTCGCCTCATTAAGGACATGCAGTGAGCGCATGCATGCGTGTGCCACGGGTAACCTTGAGTCCTCTCTTTCAATTTATGAAGATTCTCTCCTCTCCAAACCCAAGGACATCCTCAGCGCCGGTGCAACAGTCTTTAAAAGCGTCGGAACTGTGATCCACCAGGAGGCCGCGGTGAGCGCTGGAGCCTGATGGAGCTCTGCGCCAGTAAGCGGAGCGAGGGGAGAAATGAACCCGCTGCGTGTAATGGCTCGCACACCCACACACTGCTCCATGTGTTTTGAGTGTCGCTCCTGTGTTGAGTTACGGCCATGGCATTAAAGTCGTTTAATGTTACATGTTTTAGAGAATGCTTAATGTATGTTTGCAGAATATTAGATGCTGGAATACGCCTTGCATGCGATTGGCAGACTCGGAGATGTATGAAGTACGGTGTGTAAATTTTACCTGTTGGTCTAACAACGCGCAAACATCAGTCACAGTTCTGCCGACTCGTTCGCTCCGCGCGCGGACCTACGCTCGTGACGATGGTGTTGATCGCAAACGGTAAACTGTGAAGCTACGCAGGGGAAGAAAAGAAACATGTTAACAGAGATTTGCTTGGAAGATTCGGGCCCCAGCAGGCTCACCCTAGCCATCATTAACCCTGTACGAAGCGAATTGCAGTGGAGGGTTGTATGACTGTATGTAGTCGGTGCACAAAGAAAAATAAGCATCTCCATAATGGCAGCTTTAAAGGCGAGGCTGAATACCTCATAGAATTTTGATCCATATAACCAGAATTTCCTTCCAAGAGATTTTGGTCTATTGCTGTTGTTTTAGACAGTAGCAGTAGACAGTTATACTGTACAACATATCTGGCTACTTACGTTACTGTATGTTCACTTATGATTACTGACGCCTCCAGAACACAACATACAGTACACGACAGTATTACACTTACTGTAGTTACTGTACTACCACACACGACGCTACCTAACTACTTACAGTACACTATAACACATTACACTTACTGAGTTACTGTACAGCGACACACTACTTACAGCACACACTAACACATTCATACTGACTTACTGAGTTACTGTACCACCGCAACACCACTTCACTTACAGTACAGCTAACGCATATATCACATTACTGAGCTAGTTTACTGTACACCAACACACTACTTACACATACAGCACACGTAATTCGCACTTACTGAAGTTCTTACACTGAGTTACAGGCATGACTATACCAAGAGCACCCAAGAAAAAAATTAACTACCAGTAAACATAACGCACATAACACTCTACTGAGCTACTGTACACCGAAACCCACTACTGTACAGTTACACTAATCAAATTTACAACTTACTGAGAATTCACTGTACACAACGCCAACACTCACACTACTTACAGTACTACACTAACACATTACACATACTGAGTTACTGTACACACCGGACACTACTACTACCAGTACACACTACACTAACACACACTTATACACTTACTGAGTTACTGTACACCCAACACACTTACTTACAGTACACTAACACATTACCACTTACTGTTGAGTACTGTACACTGACAAGCACACTACTTAACAGATACCAACCTATACGTTACACGCACTACTATACAGTACACTAACGCATCCCGTACACTTACTGCGTTACTGTACACGCAACAGCTACTTACTAGTGACACTAACACATTACACTTACTTACTGTATACTGATACACCCTACACAACAAACTACATAATACAGTACACCTAACACATTACACTTACTGAGTTACTGTACACTAAACATGACTACTTTCAGTGCACTAAACACATTACACTTACTGCGTTACTGTACACATACACGGACTACTTACAGTACACCTATCTACATTATTATACTTACTGAGTACTGTACACCAACACGCTACTTACAGTTACACCTAACACATTACATTCTGACTGAGTTAGCTGCCTACACTTAACACTACTACTTTCAAGTGTGCCACATAACATTATACTACAATCTACACTTACTGAGTAACTGTACACCACACACTATGTACAGTACCACTAACGCATTACACTTTACTGAGTTACTGTACACACCAACACGCTACTTACAGTAGGGCACTAACACATTACAGTTACTGAGTTACTGTACACCAACACGACTCACTTACAGCACACTAACGCATTACACTTACTAAGTTAGTCTGTGGTCTACCGCGACACGCTACTTACAGCACACTAACGCATTACACTTACTGAGTTACTGTACACCGACACACTACTTACAGTACACTAACACATTACACTTCCTGAGTTACTGTACACCAACACACTACTTACAGCACACTAACGCATTACACTTACTGAGTTACCATACACCAACACGCTCCTTACAGTACACTAATGCATTACACTTACTGAGTTACTAAACACCGCTTACTTGTGTTGCATTTTTGTGCTTAATTGTTTTGTTGTGTTAGTGGGTGTTAAGTTGTCAAGTTGTCGCTTGTTATTAATCCTTATTTATACCAGTATATTTCAACAGCACGATAGACTAGACTGCTAGCTAATTCATCTAACGTAGTGACTGATGTTAGCAAAACATCGCGCTAGATGACAAGAGTCCGCTTTTAACTGTGCACGCTGAAGGTTTACGATCCCCCACGATCAGTCTCACACTTCCCTCTGCAGCACAGAGATAGGAAACAGGAGGGTCACGTGGTACGGGGTTCGGAATGGTGGGACGAGCAGCATATGTGGGTTAACATCCTTTTGCCGAGGCTTAGCGTACCAAGTTCCAGTGAATTCCGGGGTCGCGTGAGGGACCTAGCAGGCTTATCACATGCGACATAGTCGACCTCCCTCACAACAAACCAAACCCACCATGGCACTAACACACCAATCCTGATCCAGTGCAGTGCATTGACCTGGTCACGGGAGCCACGCAGGGCACGGTAACATCCCGTCTACAATCCGTCAGGGGAGTGGAATGGGACGAGCGAGTCCAGACGGACTACAATCGAGCGCGTATAACATAAACACATCGGCTCTCACGTCAGATCTGACACAATCGACGCTGCCGCACAGCCGGCCGATACCAACTCTGAATTCTGACCTCTATCGCTCAAATACTCTTACAAAGTGGCTAGGGCACCATGTACAGAAAACAAAGCACAACATAATTACGGCAAGTTGGTCACATGTAATTCCAAATGACGTTAATTATTCAATTACCAATTCACAAGCCCAGAGATTATAACAATGAGAAGGTTTTGATTTATTCAGAGCGGGATTTTCTAATCATAACATTAGCAATTAACCCTATCATCACCAGTTCCACAATGGACCGGGTTTACAAATTAATGACAACACTTCCGAATCTATTCAGTTACACATGCACCAAAGTATCATACACATATCCACAATATCCATCATCAAAAGATCAGACCCTACTGCCATCACACATATCCTGCACCCAGGATCATTAAACCATACTGACACAGAGTTACGCGGTAGGGATCCCCCATTTAGAGGCATATGTGAGAAGAATCTCACTCGAGCATTCACACAGACTGCACTCTCACACACACGTCTCACACGACCCAACCTAAGACTGCACAAATGGCGTCATGCCAGGACTGTCATGGGTGACTCAGAATGGCCAGAGAGTCAGTCTATTACAAGTGCACGAGTCCCACTTTAGTCCACATCAGTATCGTGGAGCATCCACGACCCAAACGAATCCGTGTGTGGGGGCACCGTGTCCAACTACAAGTCACTGCAAACACAGCCATGACACACCATTCACAAATGGCCGTGTTGTTACAATCACCCAACTTTACACCATCTCCACAAAACCAAAAACTACAATCACCAATACTACTAGTTCACACGGCTCCAGAAGGCATCACGGAATGTCCCTCAACCTCACCCTGCCAGCCTTCTACCGCACCATACGACTAGGATTCCAAGGATTCACCCCAAAGCTTAGGGCATTTCATTCAACAAATCTCCCAAACAACTACATTAGAAACAGAATTGTCCTTTTCCAACCTAGAAGACCCGCCGATTTACACGTCTTGGCGATATTGTCCCGTTCTCGTTTTAGCAGAGCGCGAACGTCTGCAATCCATTCCAGATACAGACTGGCTGTCACCAAACGTACCTCGGTTTGCAGTGTCTGTCCCATGGCTTTTACAATGGGGTCAGTCCTGACCGATAGACTACCCAGCGCAGCACACAGCAGGACAGAGAGATATCTCGGGTTGTGCTGTTGTGGCCGACAGATGGGTGGTACTGCCTGCACTCACATCCCTACTAGCATCACACTCTCCATCAATTCCACTCTAGCAACCAAACTACAATTCAGCTCAGTACTACTAGTTCTACCATTCACGCAAGAGCAGTGCTGTTGGATTAAAGGCAGGGACGGGGCTGGCGGCCAACGGAATCATTACACTACACGCTACATCGAAATCCATACACACTACCATCGTCATCCTTTTCAGCCAATTACCACATGTGAAACATTTGCATATTCGATAGGAGTGTCTCTGGACTCTGCCATCCAGGGATCCACAAAAGGTTTGGTAGTCAAGCGTTGAAAACAAGCCAAGTCCCAAGAGCAGAGATGATACTCCTATTCTCCTGTAAAAAACCAAGCTTATCACCACAAGTACTACTTTCAACAGACTAGAGTACTCATACTACGTAAAAATGTATGATGGGCAGTTGTTGTCTCAGAGCGTTGCAGCACCTACTGTCTCCACAAAGGTGCCCGGGTGGTATCATAATCACTTCACATCAGCCCTGTAATATGACTCACAGCATCAGAAAAGCGGGTGTAAAATAGCCACTATGCATCCACCACTGCATTAATTTGGGTGAATTGCACTACAATTCGGGTCTCCTCTATTGTCTGCTCAAATCATCAGCCTTACAGCCGCATCCATCTACTACAACAGGAAGTGACCCGTCACTTGTGTTCCGCTTATGTGAACACAAGTAAAAAGTTGAAATCTGCTCTTATTACACATAAGGAGTACATATGAATCACGACGCAGGAGCCTGCCTACCCCTGAGCGTGATTACAGGTCTGTATGCATCAGCCCGTGCATGCGATGTGTATGTGTGTGTGCCGGTTACAATGCAGTCAGTCTTAGTCGAATACAACCATCCATCAATGTGTGTGTTGCGTGATGTATGTGTGTGTCCGTGTGGGTACATGCAGTCTCAGTCGCTCGCGTGTGATTGTCGTGTTGAGCTACTACGGCCATCCGGGAAGCGAACCCACATATCTGGACCCACGATAGAGGTTCAGACTGGAGATCCACGTGAATATGATGGTACAAGTCGCCCCCATACATACTATCAGTAAAAGCAGCAGCACTCCAAGCAAGAGGTTAAATTGTTTAACCTCTCTATTGTCTCTCTCCTCTCGCTCTCTCTTGCTTCTCCTCTTCTCGTACTGACTGCTCTACCTCTCTCACTCTCTCTCCCTCACATCTCTCTATACCACCATTCACAACCAACACTAATCACTCTCACTATACTCATCTCTCTCTACTCTCTACGTCTCGCTTACTATCCTCCATTCACCACATCACCCGGTCCCTCTCTACTCACCATCTCTCTCACTCACTCAACATCCTCTCCCTCTTACACCCTCTACTTCGCTACTCCATACTCCTCTCCTCTCTCTCTCCCTTCCTCTTATTCTGAATGCAGTCTGCCACTTTGTGGTACTATTACTGTTATATGAATATGTCCCGTACCATCGTGACAGTGCCATCGGCCCTTAGGCCACAACCAGTAATTGGAAATTACGCACAGTGGCACGTATGTTCACGCACTCGTATGAGGCGGCACGTACCAAAACTCGGAAGATGTTATCTACTCAGTAGTGTTCTGCTTACCCTGCTACATATTCCACTTCACAAGCCATACCTCATCTCAATGATGTATTACTCAGGAATGAATATGATGCCCGTTTGTGTTTGCATTATCTACTCCAGCTCCTCTCTCTCTTCACCCTCAACTCTTACATCTCACTCTCACAATCTCTCCTCTTCCCCATTTCCTAGACATCCTCGCTGTTTATCCCAATCCTGTCTCCCATTTCTCTCCTTCACCCATATTTATTTCCCCTCATCTTTTCCTACATCCATCCACTTATCTATTAATCTCTTTCTCTTCTTCTCCTCATCACCATCATCTCATCAACACTCCGCCTCTCCTCAACATTCATCGAGTCCTCATTATCCTCATCTCCTTACTCCTTCTTTTCCTCCCAGAATCTCAGACCTCTCCCTTCGGTTTGTACACTTCTATCAATCTTCTTTCTATTCTTCCTACTCTCCCCTCACTCTTTCTCATATACCTCCTCATCATTTCACCTCACCTAAACATCCCTCCTCTCCTCATCATCTTCCTCCTCTTCCTCCTCCTCATCATGATCCCTGCACAGTTAATCGTCTTAACTCAATCAGCTCATCTCACATCAACTCATCCAATACGTCCCTGTACACCATCATAATCATCACCATCATCCATCAAATCATCCTTATCCTTGGTATCATCAGAGAAGATCATCAACCTCATCTCCCTCTCCCCTATTTATCCCTTCACATTACCAAATCTACTCCTCATCCAATCCCAAATTCACTTCATCTTCCTCTTTTCTATCTACCTTCCTACCTCCCCTTTATCCCTCTCCTCCGTACCACTCTATCAATAATCAACATCTCATTTCACTCTCTACCTATATCTATCACTGCTCACTACTCCTAAATTTAGTACTATCTCACTTACTACTTTTTACTTACTTTTCTGCATCACTCTCTACTACACTTAATCTCCTCTACCATCACTCCGATACATTTTCATCATCCCACAATCTCTATTTTATCTACTCATCTTTCCCTCTCTCTCTACTCTCTGTCTCTTTCCCATTTCCTCTTGGGAATTTTCCGATATCTACCTCTAATGTCTCCTTTCTTTCTCATCACCTCCATCCACTCACTTTACCTCGCACCCTATCATTTCCTTACTATAACATTTCTCTTCATCATTACCATCACCCACACTCATTTTCCACTATACTCTAATGTCCCCATTCCTAGTCAATCTATCCCGCCTAACAATGCCCCGTTACTCTCCGTACACATTTCCTCTCCTTTTCCCCTCTTTGTACCATCACCACACAGCTCTTTACTTTCTCGTTATAACATTCCATATCATTCCCACATGCCACAATTCCTGGGCCAATTCTCCCCTTTATCACTCGCTCTCTATTTCTCCACATAACTCTCCCCCTCCTATCACCTATCCTATACCTATCACCTCCACCCTGTATCCCCCCCTCCGCCTTCACTCATTAGGCTGACAATAAATTAACACACCAATTCGTAAACATATACAACTGCGGTTCATCTAGTGTCAAACGATTAAACTACCTAGAGAGACAGATAATCCTACAGCAGATCGACTGTAAACTCAGAAATTCCCCTCTGAACCCCATCTACAGAAATGACACGAATTGAGAGAGAGAGAGAAGAGAGAGAGAGAGTGCCAGTTGTGGGAGAAACTGAATTGCAAGACACAACCAGTCTCTACAGTGCCTGGCTCGTCTCTCCGGAACCAACAAGGACTATGGAACCTGAACACAACCGGAGTTACAATCACGACCGCAACTACGACCAATACACAGAACCGGTTGACAGGAGGATCGAGGACGCCAAAAGCATCAGAACGAACCGAGATCCACAAAGAGAGAGAGAGACGGGGTGAGAGCGAAAGAGATGAGAGTGCCGTGTTACAATCACCCCCAACGATACGACGAGCAATCAACGAAGCCGAGTTACAATCACCAACGAGGTTACACCATTACACATGAAACCGGTTACGAGATTCGAGACCCACGATACACCAATCCCACACAGAGGGGCGGGTTTACAATCACTTCCAAACTGACTACCATCCGAGCACAACCAAACTTGAAAATCACCCAACGAGCGTAGATCGGCCAGTTTCAGTGCAACCAGAAGACTGACAAAGAGAGATCGACTAACTAGCACCAGAGGTCAAGGTCAGAGACCAGAACGATACAGAGGAGTTGCACCGCAAATGATGACAGACCATCACAACGGAGTAATACAATCTACCCCCACCCGACCGAAACGATACGACCATCCGAGACGAGACCAACTAGCCAGATAACCCAGACTAAACCATTCGACAGGGACAACTAACAATGGTGCACCCAACTACACCATCCACAACCAAACTAGCAGATCACTCAACTACACCATTCACGAGACCGACAAGTTACAATCACCCAACTAAGACCGGGTGATCCACAACCAGTTACAATGAAACGACCAACTACACCCGAGATCCAGCAACCGAACTACATATCACTCAAAACTACACCATTCACAAAGCTTGTTACAATACGAAAATCACTTCTATTTGAAATCACAAGAAGTGGACAGATGCAGTTGAGAGATTGAGTGGGTGAATTTGTCAGAACCAGTCTCTACAGTCGCGACGGCTCGAATCTCCTGAACCAAACAGGAACCATGACTGAGATGATTCCCTTGAGAGAAGCCCCCCAAATGCTCCGTCAGGGGCACCCATGGCTAGGGCTTGCCCACCGCTGCCGGGCAAGTATGCGCACTCCTGTGACTTTTTTGTATTTTCCCATATGACAGAATTGGAGTAAGAGATGAGAGAGGGCGTGGCATGAAATGTTCAACTTACACGAGACGAGGAGAGAAGTGAGAGAGAGAGAAGATGAAGGCTGGAAGTTAATGTTTCTGTGTGAACTACGGAAGAGTTATTGAATAAGCAAGAGATCTCCAAAATTCGAATACAACGTGAAAAAAACAATAAATGCAATATTCATTTACCATAAGAAGCGCAAGCTGTTTAAAAGTAAACGAGCGTCGCTCTCTCAGTGTCCTATACACCACAGTACCTGCACCACATCACAGTCACATACAGTCTCCAAGCAGCCGATCTCTCTCATGCTGCGTATCGGCCACAAGCCCTCCTAGACCAGGCTCACGCAAGTATCAGTACACACGTTACTCCAACAATCAGTACAATTCATGAATGTGAGGATGTAGAACCCTCATAGCTGTGTTCAAATAAACGTGCGTAGAGCTGCTCACAGTTCTGAGAGCGAGTGGAATCGGACTGATGAAATTCAGCAACGAGAAGACTACCTTAGACGGAGTGCTGGTATAAGTGGAGAGACGATACCTGTATTGAGGAAAGCTGAGAGACAGATTAAAATACGAGCGGTTACTGTGAGAACAGCCGGGGTTGAAGAGAGGAGAGAAAATGAAAGAAGAGTTTTTCCTTCCGACTGCAAAGAAGAGTGATTCCTGAAGAGAGGGTGACTGAGGTGAGGAAAGAGAGGATGATAGACCTTCCGGAGCAGATTTCTGAGGTGATGATAAAATGGAAGAGATACAGGAGGATATTAGATTTCTAGAGACACGAATCGAGATGGCAACAGAACTGCTGCCATAAAACAGCGATTGGAAGTAAAGAGATGTGAACGCAGAGGGTCAGAGAGGAGACGCTAACAGTTAGGAGATGCGGGATAGATATCCAGTGAGATGAGTGCGGGAGAGAAACTAACGGGACGGCAGCAATAACGACCTGATACGAGATAGAGAGAGAGAACTGAGATATTCCTAGCTGAATGCTCGCACCTGTGAGGCGCGGTGGTCTCTGCGACTTATAGTCCTATTAGGATATGGTGGCCCACTTTCATAAACCCAGATGGGGAAGGTGACACGATCGTAGAACTGAATTCGAGAAAACCGTAAGCTAAGACTAGTAATGAACGACGAATACACAGATTAAATGGTGAATGCACTTGCTATAAAATATCTAAAGATAGCCTATAAGCTAGCACAAACATTCATTAACTTCCTGACATGCATTCATGGCACACACTGATGATGCCTTGCCAAGCATGCACGGTCGTGTAGCCCAATCAGAACACGATGTCCTGTGCCCTTACTTTTCTGTCATTATATACATGCTTTTTGCCATAAAAAGAGCTTGAGAGATAGTGAGAATGAGCAGCCATAGCGCAGTACATGATGCGAGCAGTGTTATGGTGGATATTAATGAAAATGTAAAGTGCCAGGAGAGTGGGCAGACTAAGCATATGCAGGGAACACGCATCTAGTGGCGAGACGGCCAAATCTGTCTCCACAGATATCCCCACTATGAAATATGGGCTATTTACTGTTTAAATGCCACGTTACATGGATCTTTGCATCTGGGCTACCTTGTAGAGGGGGCTTTTCTGACTTTGCAGTAAATACGCTTTCTTGTAGGCAATCATTGTGTACCCGGTCAGACTGCAATACAAGTGCTTGTGTGGTAAGGAAAGCTATGTACAGGAAGCGGTAGAGTTTCCAATCAGGATACATTATACTGGCTAATTAGAACACGAGCACGCACACGTAAGCAGCAGCCTATTTGCAGCTCTCGGCGCAATTTACACACAGGGAGTATGGACTCGAGCATACAGGAACAGGAAAAATGTGTGTTATACGATTTGACAGAAGATGTCAGACAGCGTTCAGTCTGCACACGATCACGATTCGAGATCACTACGCAGATCTCTGAGCAGCACAATGACATATATGTTACTAATCATCAAAATCGGTGTATATTAACTGTATATAATATGAATAATATGGTCATTATAGTGCATGTAAAGTATGCAGTGACTTTATGTACCGCATTTCATGTTATTGATGTATTGTTTGAAATACTTGTGTGTATAATAATATCTCTAATAATATAGTGACATTATATAATATCTATATAGTATATGGACTGCATCATGGTGCGGTTAAACTTGCGTATGATATGTAGTGATACCGTTACTGATACATGTATAATATATACAGGTAACTATACTGTATTCAATCAATATCTCCCCATGTTTCAATAACCCAGATATTCCACAGCCAGTATGAACTACAATCACGGTATATAACCCAACTATGTTGAACTAATGTAGGTATATAGTAATGTAGAGGCTAGTGCTTCCGCTTGTTGTAATGAATATACATTTGTACTTGTGGTCTTTTTGTCTATCCTAGTCTATCTATCGGTTATCGATCGGTATCTATCTAAGTCTTCTATCGTGCCTATCCGTAGGTCTATCGTATTATCTGTAATCACCTCCCCGGTAATCCAGCCTTCATGTTCTCATTCTTTTGGTCTACCTATGCCTTGTGTTATAACTCTCCTCTTTTTTCCCACAGTTCTCTTCTCCTGCTTCCTTTCTCTATTTCTTCTATTTCTATCGGTAATAGGCATTACTCGGTGTATGAAGTTTGTCGTTATAGTGCAGACGCTAATGATCGATACCCCGAGTATATTAGTTTATTTAGTTTAATTAGTGTTGTGGTAAAGGCTGTATGTGTGCTGTGTGTGTGTGTGTATGTGAGGTAGTGTAAGTGGGGAATGTGTGTGTGTAGTGTGTGTAGGTGTGTGTGTGTGTGTGTGGGTGTGTGGGAGGCTTGCAGTTGCTGTCGTGTGTACTGTTACAGTGCGTGGTGATTAGGCGAGTTGTAGGCTAAGGTTAGAGGCACTGCAGTGCTGAGGTAGAGGCTGCTAGTGTTGCTGTTGTGTGTGTGTGTGTGGGGTGATGTTAGAGGTGCGGGCTGCAGTGCTAAGATAAAGGCTTGCAGTTCTAAGGTAAACGCTGCGCCAGTTGCTAAGATAAAGGTTTGCAATGCTAAGTTAAAGGTCCTGCTTTAGTGCTAAAGGTACAAGGTGCTGTCCTCAGTCTAATCGTAAAGGTTCTTGCCCCTTTAGTGTTAAGGTAAAGGTGGTGTCTTTTCTGCAATTGCTAATGAAAAGGTTTTGCTGCATTGCTCAGGTAAAAAGGTGCCTTAGTGCTAAGGTCACAGGTCTTGCCAGTGCTGTAATGTAAAGGCTGCAGTGCTGACGGTACAGGTTGCAGTGCTGAGGTACAGGCCTGCATGTTGCTGAGGTACAGGCTTCCTGCAGGCTGATGGTTAGAGGCTCTGCATGTGTCTAAGCTAAAGGCTTGCAGTATCTGAGCGGTACGGGCCTTGCAGTGCTAAGGTACGGGCATTGTAGTGAGCTAATTTTTGTGGTAAGAGGGCTTGTTGTAGTTTTGAGGTACAGGCTGTAGTGCTTAAGGGTGAATGATGGGGAGGAAGCTTGCCATTATCTCCGAGTACAGGCTTTCAGTGCTATATTAGAGGGAGGGGTGACTGCAGTGTTGAGGTCCGGTGTGTTGATGGTTGTAGGCTTGTGTGGGTGCAGGTGCCTGGATCAGGTACTAGGCGTGTGTGTCATAGTTCGTTAAGATACAGGTCTGGCATATGTTGTTGCTAAGTGTGTAGTAGATGTGGCTTGGTGTGCAGTGCTGCTAGGTGTGGTAATGTAGAATTGCTGCTGTAGTGGTGCTAAGGTTAGTGTAAGGTGGCTCCGAGTGTGTGTAAGGCCAAGGTGCGTGCCGTTGCTAAGTGGTACAGGTTGCAGTGCTTTCGTTTCCATTCTTCATTTCTCATACTTCCAGTCTGCTAGTTCTACAGTGTAAAGGCTTTTGCGTGCGTGTGTAGTGCTCAGGGCAAGGTCGCGTGCACTGGTTCTGTGTGTAAGTATACAATTTGCTATGCGTAGTGTGTGTGTTTGTGTGTTTTCCGTGTCGTGATGTTCTAGGAAGGCAAAGGCTGCCAGTGTCCTGTTAAGTGGTATTACATGCTGATTCTGTGAGTGCGTTTGTTTTTGTGGTGATGTGGTACATGGCTGCAGTGTGGACTTTAAGGCACTCGAGTGGCCCGATGTGTGGTTATGGTAGGTGGTGGTCTTGTCTATTGTTAGTGTGTGTATGAGTAGGTGCACGTGAGTGTGTCGTGTGTGTGTGTGTTGCCCCCCCCCTCATGTTCTCGTAAGGCGAGACTGAAGTTGGTGTGCTATGTGGTAGGTGGCGTGTGTCGTGTGTTGTGTATGTGTACGGTTCGTGTGCTAAGATAGCAGATGGACGTTGTCGTGGAGCATTTGCGTGTAAGAGTGACTAGGGCTGTTCAAGCTGTGTGGTTGTGTACAATTCATGTAGCTTGTAATATGATATAACATAGTAGTGCTTTATTTGTTTTTTTGCAGA
>JAMWET010001881.1:17500-21116 GCA_024036415.1 Prochilodus magdalenae | reverse complement strand
AAAATTCCCAACCTCCTGTATTCATATTCCCGTTAATGGAAAACCGCTGAAATCCCTCCAAATAGAGAAGCAGCTAGTTGGCTGGTTTCCAGGAACTGTTTCACTGTAAATAGAAGTTTCAGAAGCTTCAGTGTCGTTTCCTCATTCCTCCCTGCTGTCACCGTCCTGTCTGCTCCTCTTGCGGAATAGCGCGACGTCCAGAATCTGCTTGCCTAATCCCAGTCTGTGCGTAAGTGTGCCTTTAGGGTAATGCGGCGGTCTTCGCTAGTCGTCTGATGAGTGACTCGCTTCGGTGTCATTTCCCTCCTAGAGAAAAGCTTCCATCTGCACGGGGTTGCAGGATCGTGGGTTTGCATAGCTGTGCGGTTGGAATTTGAAGCAGGGGGGTTCTTAAATGGAAGGCTGGGTGGCGTGCACGGATGTGCACCTGTGTAATAAGAATCTGCGACGCCATAGAAGGTGGACTGTGAGTTTTCGTTTTGGATACGAACATGAACAACCTTTTAAAGAACCTCCAAAGGTTCTAGGAGGACATTTACGCTATGATGGTCCTGCTAATAATTTAAAGAGACAGTGTCCCCTCTTTCACTGAGTCTTTTTCTGTGTGCAGTTAGCCACGTCTGTTGTTGGTGCTGTGCCTTTAAGGCATGTAAATGACCTCTTCTCTGGTTGTGATTCATTCATAATCCCGTAATCCAGACTGGAACAGTGTCAGATTGAATGGCCGGAGCTAATCTGCTGTAGGCGGACATGTATGAATGCCTTTGAAATGGGGGTCTTTGGCAGTTTTTGGACAATGAAACTGAAACACCTGGTTTTAGACCACAATCATTTATTAGTATGGTGTAGGGCCTCCTTTTGCCAATACAGCATCAGTTGGTCTTGGGAATGACATATACTGCGTCCTGCACAGTGGTCAGAGGGAGTTTAAGCCATTCCTCTTGCAGGATAGTGGCCAGGTCACTACGTGATGCTGGTGGAGGTTCGTCCTTCTTGGTGGTATGCTGACATTACCCTGGATACCGTGGCTCTTGATACATCACAAAGACTTGCTGTCTTGGTCACAGATGCGCCAGCAAGACGTGCACCAACAATCTGTCCTCTTTTGAACTCTGGTATGTCACCCATAATGTTGTGAGCATTGCAGTATTTTGAGCAGAACTGTGCTCTTACCTGCTAACTGAACCTTCACACTCTGCTCTTACTGGTGCAATGTGCAGTTAATGAAGATTGGCCACCAGGCTGGTCCAATTTAGCCATGAGACCTCCCACACTAAAATGACAGGTGTTTCAGTTTCATTGTCCAACCCCTGTACTTGCACCTAGAAGGAATCGGCCGACGGCAATTAACCTTGGTGGGTAGGTTTGACAATGTGAGACATGCGAATGGTTCAAGTTTCACGCTTAGCATGCATGTGATGTAAGCAAGGACGGGCCTTATCGCTGTACCTGACTGCCTACTGTATATAAGGTGGTCCTGTTGCGTGAGCTTTCCATTCTGACTCTTGTATTGGTAGCATCACTTGCAAGCGAAGTTCTCCTAAGAGAAGAGTTCCTAAAGCAGTTTGAGCAGTTGGAAGAGTTGGAGAGGGGCTGCATAGTAGGGCTACGGGAAGCAGGATGGACTTAACGACGTGTTGCGTGCCATACCGGTCGTCAGATACTACCATAGCACGCTGTGGGCGGCAGCCGATAGAAGAAGGCACGCAGAAGGCCTGGTGTCACTTCACTTTCTCCCCTACTAGAACATCTACAGGAACTGTGTGAGGATATTCAAGCTGCATGGGATGGATTATCACAGGACACCGTTAGGAACCTCTAGAACTCTATACTTCTTAAGGAACCCATAGTGGTTCTTCTGTAGCGCTGCTGAAGGAACCGTTTGAGTCACCTGTGTTGATAAGAGCGTAGAGAAAGCATTAAGTCCAGGCCAAGGACCATATAGGCACCTTGTGTTTGCAATGACCATGGAACCGAACGTCTTGCTGGCGCTCCTTTCTGAAGATCTGTTGACGAAGATTCTAATGACCCGTTTAACGTTAAAACGGGCCCCCAGAGACGCCAGCGGCGCATGCCTGCCCATGTTTGAGTAGAGTACATGGGAGCGTGTGCAGGCTGTGTGCTACCGTGTTTACTACTGCTGTATAAAAGGTGCACGAGGCTTCCTTTGGTTGTCGACTCCACCGTGATGCTCACTCAGAGGAGAACTGGACTGGTAAGAGCCGATTACTGCTCGATCAAACGTCAGGCCTGACAGATTGGGTGTTCCGATGATCCTTCCAGAACTGACTGCCTTAGAAAAGCAGAGGAATCCCCCTCCCTCTCCCCCCCACCCTCAGTGTTCAAACAGAGGTCATGAGGTCAGTGTTGTAAGAGGGTGGAGGTTAGCCCCTCCTTTTCAGCTTCGCAGGAAGCGGGAGACTGACTGGAATTTTGGCTCCAGTCCGTCATCACTAACGCCCAGAGGCAGGAGGAGCGCGCGCGCACACGCTTGCTCACTCGCTCACTCACACATGCACCACTACCTCGTACTCTCAGAGCATGAAGGCAGCGACACAGTGAGCTGTGGAGAGTGTGTGGAGTGTATACAGGAAGGTTCTTCTCATATGGGGAATGCACAGATGTTTGCTCGGAGTATGCAGCCCAGAACGGTGCCGGTGAACGGACGTAGAGCTTTCTAGGATTGTGCTTCCATTAGGAACTTCCCACCGAAGCCACACTGACAGGTACAGCATCGTTTGGGCTGTGTAGACGTTGTTTTTGCTTGCTTGGTTCATTGCACTGTTGGTGTCCTGTAAAGGAGTTGGACTGAGTCAAAAATGGACATGTTTTATAAACAGATAAATTTGGGCTGAATTAAGTTAAACCCGTTCCAGTTTTTATTCTATGTGGTTGAAATCTATTGAATTGTCGGTTCTGGTCAGCCGTATTGGAAATGAAGTCAGATGGTAGGGAGTATGCTGCTGCTGGTTAGTGCGCAGTGGTCAGGCTGCTGGTGCGCTCTGTCCTGCACTGCACTCTGGGCTAATAAAAGGCTGCTGCTGTTTTGGAGCTCCTGTAGTAGTTCAGTGGTGCAGTAGGGTTTGCGTCGTGTTTACAGCTGTTTGTTTGTTTGTTTGTTTGTTTATTTAATTTCTTCTTATTTGAGGGGCTGTAATAGGACATCCCCGCATGATCTTTTATGTCGCTCCTGGGAATAAACTTGTGTTGACCTCCGGCTGCAGTTACACAGTGGATGTTTAATCTTGGTGTAAAATGTAAGATGGGAGGGCAGAGAAGGAAGAGCACTGCGACTTTCTTGGGACTCCATACTCTTTGGGAAGTGTCGAGTGGTGTTTGTGCACAGAATGCGTTTGGGCGTATGGGCGTCTGTGCGTATGGGCGTCTGTGCGTCTGCGTGAATGGGCGCCTGCGCGTTTGGACGTCTGCGCATTTGGTCGTCTGCGCGTTTGGACGTCTGTGTTTATTGTTTTGTTTATTTCCAGGACAGAAAATGTCCACTAAACCAGAAAGAAACAGGGACAGTTCACAAAACCTCTGTTTGAGTTATACATGGGAATGCATATAACGCACATTATGCAACTCAGATATATATAAAAATAAAATTTGAATATTG
>JAMWET010001881.1:0-10000 GCA_024036415.1 Prochilodus magdalenae | reverse complement strand
AGAAGTCTGGTTGGCCTTTAGCCGAGGTAGGCCTGTCACAAGTGTTCAGACTAAACACCCTGACATCAAAGTTCTGAAGAGGGAATGGGAGAAACTGTCCCTTGAGCATGGATTGTTGTATAGAACAATTAAACTGGCTGACCAGAGAGCAAGACAACAACTAGTGCTTCCCAAGCAGTTTCACAGCACTGTCTTAAAGTCTTTGCATGATGACAGTGGTCATCTGGGTTTTGACAAAACCTATGCCCTAGTACGAGACAGATTTTTCTGGCCCCGCATGAAGCGTGATGTAGAGGCTTATTGTCAGACCTGTGACCGGTGCATAAAGAGGAAAACACTCCCTCATAGAGCTGCTACCTTGTCCCACATGAGTAGTTCTGGCCCTATGGATCTTGTTTGTATTGACTTTTTAACCATTGAGCCAGATTCTCAGAACATATGCAATGTTTTGGTGGTGACTGATCACTTTACAAGGTATGCACAAGCTTTTCCCACCAAAGATCAGAAAGCTGTGACTGTAGCCAGAACTTTGTGGGAGAAATACTTCATCCACTATGGCCTGCCCACCCGAATTCACTCCGACCAAGGGAGAGACTTTGAGAGCAGATTGATCCATGAGATGTTGACAATGCTGGGGGTAAAGAAGTCAAGAACGTCCCCATATCACCCTCAAGGGGACCCCCAACCGGAACGTTTCAATCGAACCTTGCTGGATATGCTGGGAACACTGAGCACGCAGCAAAAGTCAAAGTGGAGCAAGCACATTACTCACCTAGTGCATGCTTACAACTGTACTCCAAATGAAGCCACAGGTTTTTCCCCATACTACCTCTTATTTGGACGTGAGGCTAGACTGCCTATTGATGTGTGTTTCCGGATCTCTGCAGACGGGGCCTCAACATCCTCTCACATGAAATATGTGTCAAGAATGAGAAGTGAATTGAAACAGGCCTACCAGTTAGCTCAAGCTACATCTGCAAAGATGAACATGAATAACAAGCTGCGCTATGACCAAAAAGTCCGCTATCACTGTCTGAGCCCTGGGGACAGAGTTCTCATTAGAAACCTTGGCTTTAAAGGAAAACAGAAACTTGCTGATCGGTGGGGTTCCGACCCTTATGTAGTGGAGAGTAAACTGTCTGATCTGCCAGTATATCGCCTTAAACCCATGAATGGTGTGGGACCCTCAAAAGTCATGCACCGTAACCATCTCTTGCCACTTGGTCAGGCGGTAAGATTGAGTCCCGAAGTTCACTCCAGTCCGGTTCCCTCCCCAAGGCCCCTCAGACAGAGAAAGGTCAAAGACTTGAACACATCCTCTGAACCAAAGACAACGGAGCCCAGTGAAGATCTAGAGTGTGCCATACAGTCTTTGTCGGATAGTGAGTCTGAATATGGGTGTTATGCTGAAGGTATTGTACAGAATACCCAGGCAGAGGAAGAGCAGTCTAGAGAGCCAATAATAGAGTCTGGCCATTCCCCCCTTGATGTAGCTGCTCCTTTAGAGTGTGACCCCCTAGACACTTTACCTGAAGCCTTAGTGTCCTCCCCTGTTAACGAAGTAGAGGACAGCCAGGGCGAGCGTAGGACAGACGATCACCATAGTACAGGTGGGGCCGAGGCGACTGTGAGTTTGAGAAGGTCAGGGAGAAATAGGAGGCCTGCAGAGCGTTTAACCTATGACAGGTGTGGTGACCCTAGTAAGGAACCAGTGGTAACTAAGCAGTGTAGTGCTAGACTGCCTAAAATGAAGAGTATGCAGTTTCCTTTACATTACAATAGTTATCATGCATGGTGGTGTAATGCCCAAGCTTTATGCAAGACTTGTATGAATGTTCCTGTGGTTCTGTATTGTCCAAACCCTGTGAACTAACACTATTTCAAGTGTACTGAGAGTAGAAAGTGTTATTTTTCTGAGAAAATGTGAGCCCGCATGGGACATGCTGTTTTTCAGCAGGGGGAGAATGTAGGGCTTTTAAAAATCCCCTGCATATTTATATGTGTTTATATTGTTATGTATTTCCGTTGTGTCTGTGTTCAGTATTACAGGACTCCATTTCCCAGAGTCCTTTTCTTTTTTGCGCGCCAATTTTCCAGCAGTTTCCTGTTCCGCTGGACCAATTAGGTGGACTTGTGCCATGACTGTTGTGTCGCCTGCCAATCAGTGCTTGGGAGGGGGCGGACCTAGGAGAGGCGGCTCTGACCAGGTGTGGGTGTGCAGAGAGAGAGGGGGAGAGAGAGAGAGGACAGAGAAGTTTTGCTGACCGCTACTCGTTTTCTCTGGAGTTTTCTGTGACTTTTCTTCGTGTTCGCAGCTACGTTTACAGGCTGTATGTGCTTAGTGGCTGAACAAAATCTGTAGCAGTTCGTGCCGTTCGCTGAACAGAGCTTGTGTGGCAGTCCAGCCCAAGCCTGTTGGAGTTTTTCGCGTATCGGGAAGAGCAGGAGACAGCGGGACCGAGTCGAGCCCAGGTTTAATGGACTCTGCCAGGCTTCGTGCATCGCCCGGGACTTCGCTGCACTCCGGGCTTCGTGTTCGTGTGGAACTGCCTCTGCATCCAGCTGAACGGACCAAGACGGTTTCTTCGGTGAATCGCACTGCTCGGTTTGCGTTGTTGCCCTGGTTACCGAGACTCTTTCTCCATGTGCTCCTGGGATCCGTGAGTATCGGTTCAGCTGAATCTTCTGACTCTCCGAATCAACTTTCCATCTCTGGTTTTTGATAAGTGCACCACCGCAATGGGCCCCCAACGTTACAAAGCGCTTGATTTAAACTGTGAATGCTCTGAGAGTTCACTTGTTGCTGTTGTGAATCTGTTTAACTCTGGTTTGAACACTGAGATCTATTGCATTGTGTTTTATTTATTTTATTTTATTTCAATAATTGGGGTTAGAACTAAATTGTCAGGCTAAAATAAAATCAAGCTAACTCTTATTTTTTATTGAATACGTGTGTGTGGCTTGTTTATTTTATTTTGTTTCTAATGTATTTAAATGTTTATGGAGGCACCGCGCTATTTACTCTTCTTTATTAGTGCATGTAACCAAGAGTTAACTGTTACTGAGATGTACGCCCCCTAAATTTTTACTGGGCGCCTTTAGGGAGGTGTTACATATATATATATATATATATATATATATATATATATATATATATATATATGTGGGTTCGTATAAGCTAGAGGACGCTAGAAGCTGTAAATACACCTATCTTCATCAGTATAAATATTATATTCTAATAATATACTCAGAATATATATATATATATATATATGTGTGTGTGTTTGTGCGCATGTGTTACTTTTTGAAAATGTAAAACCCAGCTTTTAATAGAAATTGTTGAATACATTTTCCCAGATATTCCAAAATTAAATGTAAATATATAATTAAATTATGTGTTAATTATTTTTGCTTCAACCCTTTTTTCATTTGGCTGAGTTCAAACCTTTGCATATGACTGTACATGCCCTACAGAAGTTCAGTAATTGCAATAATATACAACTAATATATTATATAACGTGCTCATCCTATGGGGGTACGTATAAGCTAGAGGACACTAGAAGCTGTAAATACACACATCTTCATCAGTATAAATATTATATTCTGATAACATACGATACATCAGAATTTCCAGGAAAAGACCAAAAACTCACGTTAATAAAAAAATTCCTGGATTGCTGGATACAGCATCTGAATATGGAGAGTTCTAGTGTGGGTTTCAAACGCCAGAGAAACGGCGTATATCCACAGACACTAAATCTTCCTTCGCGTTTGGGTGTGAGCCTTCATCAGGGAGAATACCGCTGATGTCCTTTATGAAGGCTGGTGCTGAAGCGCAGCCATGCTCCACTAAAAGCTCTCTAATTCAGTGACTGCTGTAGACGTTCACATCTTAGAAATACCGCCTGCTGAGCTGTTTGTAAGATCTGAACCCACTTTCTAGAAGTTCTTATTATGTGATTATTCCAGATTAATAAATAATTAATGATTAATTGAATAATAATGAGCCCAGAGTTCATGGGGGTTAAGTCTTGTGTGTCAGACTTAGAGGTGCCTGTTCATGTGTTTTTACCCCACCCTGTGTTTCCATCTGTGGGCTCCCTCCATATTCCTTTTCTGTAAAGCCTCTCACACACACCCACTGCCTGGCACTGAGCTCCATTCATGAGCTCTGTGATGTCAGCCGGTGAACTTTTCCAGGCTTGGGATCGTTCTCCTCCCAGTGGAATCTTACAGCCCAGCTCAGGAACACTGCAGCATGTGTGTATGTGTGAGGGCGGTCCTTCCCCGGGTTTGTAGTCCGAGTCTTTCGTTCCTCAGTAAATGCGTCCACAGGTAACGCACTCTCTTCTTCTTTCTCTCCTAGTTTTGGGAAGCGATCTGCTGGAAGCTTGCGTCGCGGATGTGAGTGCATCGTCCTGGAGCCGTCGGAAATGATCGTGGTGAGTTCTGGTGTTACCAGAGTGTAACTGTGCAGCCCAGATTGTTCTTGACTGCTGGTTTCCAGGCTTCACCATACGGTTTAGGGAAGCTGGGAAGATTTGGGAATGTCACTGTATGTAGGCATGTTGTTCATTTCTTTGTAATATCAGATTTTTCTTGATGTGTGTCTTTATCACCTTTGCTAATTTGACCTCTTGCTGGCACTTCACTTCCTCCAAGCATTCAGATCACCTGACATTAGCCAGTGCCGTCTTACGCTGGTTCACTGCGGTGCTTCTCCAATGAAGGAACAATTTGTCGATGAAGAAAATCTAATTTCTCCAAATTATTCTAGACAGGAGACGAATCCCTGAAGTCTGCTCCTTTAGTTTTGTGCTGGACAGTCGAGACTGGTTCATACCCAAGACTGACGTAATTGCGAATGAAGCGGCCTGGCGTGGAGGCACCGTTCTGAATGGTGATGTAAACGCCTTAATCGTTAATTGGCCGGAGAGTCTTGTTTCTTTTGTTCCTCGTTTCCTCTGTGCTGTAAAGCATAGCACCACCCCAGCTCTGGGGTCAAAGTACATGGTCGCCAGGGCACAGTGGCGCAAGAGGTAGGGGCATCGAGCCGTGTCCACATCAGCATTAGGTATGAACCAGCAGTTTATACCCCAGCCGATGAGCACTGTGCGTTCCTAATGCATTACCCACCTAACCCAGACCGCACCAGTTTGTCAGTAGTGTTGGGTAAAAGTATATCACATAGCTAAAACCTTCAGCTTCAGCCAGAATATTCTCACCTTAATTTCCCCTTTAAGTTTCTCACTTTTGATGGGAAACTGAAAGCGAGTGCGGTAGACACACATAAATAGTAGGAAGTAGGTTAAATAGTATTGCTGAGCAATTTGGGAAATTATCTAATATCGAAATATCTAATTATTCTGACTAATATAATGACTGTGGTTTAAATGGTGATTATTCTACATAAATTAAACTTCAGACATGGTTTTTAATTTTTTGTGGAGATGGGGGCTTGAGAGGCTTTAACAGTACAGTTAGGTCCAGTTAGTTGTGCTTGTGTTGAGTGGACAGCGAGACAGATACGACAACAATGTCAATAATTCAGGCTAGAATTAAAATGAGCTCTCTTTCTTTTATTCCCACAGTTATAAATATGATTGGTCTTTTGTGCATATTTTTGTATGTAGTGTAATGATGTGTTCATGAAGTTATGACAGTGTAACAGTGAGTCTGACGAACTCACCTTTTAAAAATTGGCTAAAGTGAAAATAAACTACGACTGGAAATCAGTCTCATCATGTTGCAGGATGCCGTCTGCTACGTAAAGGTGGTCCGGTGAAATATTAGCGTGTGCGGCTTCGTTTTTTTTGGCCAGGCAGTTTAGTAGTTGGGTCAGTGTTGATACCAGTGTTGGTGAGCTGATATGACAGTTATAAGGTCAACCACGGTGTTTAATTACGGCTCAATGCCGAATGAGTAACACCATGTCAAATATCTGTTCCATAGGTCTTTGCTAAGCTAACTCAGCTGACCAAGATACACAAGCCACAGAGGAGGGTTAATATTAGGGCGGTACCCGACTCAGAATTTTGTCAGTCGAATCGGATTCGCCCGTCCTGGCCGACTATTCATTCATGTTTTTTCTCCATGTACGTTATCTAGTAATCAGTAAATCAGTCTGCACACGGTTCAGATCTGACGTCCTCCTCATTTAGAAAGTCAGCAGAGTCACAGGTGCGTATTTCTGAACTAATAGAGGCGGGGCTTATGATGATCGATCTGAACTGGAGCCTGATTTAATTACAGGATAGGCTATAGCGTCGGGCAGCAGCTCGTATTTATGCTGAACATTAGCGGTTACAGTAGACCTGAAACGGTAGACGTTTATCGGCAGGCATAGTGAATGACTATACTTATCTTAGATAATCTCAGCTGTAGACGAATAAATAAACATGTCTGTAATTTAGGATCTAAAATAAGGGAATTATGATAAAACAAACGCCTCCGCTCCGTCTGACTAAATGACGAGCACAGTTAGGCTTCATTTGTTCGGACGGTCTTCTTTAAAAGCTCCTCCAGACTTTCTCTGAGACATCGTCCCCCCGGGTTTCTCAGCTTCACAGCTTCAGCTTCCTTTAACGGTGAAGCGTCAGCGCACGTTGCTCCATGGTTTAAATTTTTTGGCAAGCATGTGTCACAGCCCAGCTAGATTTCTGAAGTTCTTGTGCATTTTTGTAAGCTTTAGTCTGTTTTACGGACCAAAAAAAAAAAAACAAAACTTGTGACTGTCGTCAGTCGACTTAAAGGGTCTCCGACTGACGATTCGACTCGTCGACTTCTAGAGGGCAGCCCTAGTTAATATCACCTTCCTGTTCCCTTAGTGACTGTAGCTCCACCAGGATTGAAGTTTGAGCTTATTTGATTCTGGCTAACTGGTACAACATTGTGGTGACCAGAGCTGTTGTCATGCTAGCTAAGCTAATGCTAACGCAGCTCCTGTTTTGTAGTTTATCAGTTGGTAGATGATCTGACATGCATTGAATGATGTTTACAGTATTTGAAAAAGGTTCTGAAGTTCTACCAATGTAATGCTGTGTCAGATAAACTCTATTTAAAAATTCCGACCTGCATTAGGAAAAAATCGGGAATGTTCAACCTCAGGCTCACCAAATCAGCATGGCTAGTCACGGCGCTGATAATGATGTACCACTTCTCAGCTCTTAAATAGGATTTGCTTTGGTGACCATTATAGCACCAGCGTTAGCCCACTAGCTTGTTAGCCACTTTCGCTGGAGGTGAGAGTTCAAGAATGACCGGGTCAGAAAGCTACCTTATCCTCTTAGCTCCAGCACAGAATCGACATAGCAAACTTTCAGACACCAAACGTTTCCTAACTGATAAACTACAGAACCGGGAACATCTGATTTCCTATACTACTGTAGAGCAGCATTCGGCTGCTGAAGTTTCACCAGGGAATGTGCATGGCCGCAGTACATCCCCGGAGTCCGGTTAAAGCTACGAGGCCCACGTCGTGGTGATTAGCGTTTGCATTTATGTTGCCTGGATAATAAATAGGCACATGCGTGTGGGTGTGCATGCGTGTTCCCCCGTGTGCCTGATATCACAGTCAATGGCTTCTATCAGCTGCGGTGGTGAAGGAGTTGCTGGTGGTTATTACCGGCTGGCGTGGCCCTGTAATTACGAAGCGATGCAGGATATGGACACTGCACTTGCTCTCGCTCGCACAGCCCCAATATATTCCCACCGCTCGGCGCTCGCCGGCAGTTGCCATAGCAGCGGTTGGTAAGGTAGCGAGAGATTTGATGTGTAATCCCAAAGCGGAGGGGGTGTGAAATGTGAGGCTGCAACCAAAGTGGAGAGGGTGTGTGTGTGTGTGTGTGTGTGTGTGTGTGAGAGAGAGAGAGAGAGAGAGAGAAAGGAAAGGAGAGATGAGAGATGAGGTGATATCTTGACTGTCTTAATCACGTTCCCTTGTCGCGGTGTAATGTCACCCCGGCTAGCACCTCCTCCATCTAAACCTTAAATCATGTGTTGATGATGCTCCACTTTACTCCACTGTAACTTCATTGATCATTCAGCACATCAGTCGGTTTAAAAACAGCGTCTGATGGCGTCAGTTCGCAGTTCGAGTTTTCACAGTACCAAAATACACCTAGCCAAGTATGAAGACGGGACTCGGGAGCAATGGAAGAAGGTGATGTGGTCTAATGACTTCAGATTGCCCCTGTTCCAGAGCGACGGGAGCGCCAGGGTAGGAAGGGAAGCCGTGATGAAGTGATGCGCTCGTTCATATGCATATAGCCCACCAGTACAAGCCTTGGAGGCAGTGTTATGTTCCGGGGGGGCTCTTCAGTTGGTCAGGTTGAGGCTCAGCAGCAGCATTATGTGGAAAATTATGAAGTTCGAGGACCACCTGTACGGATTTTGGGGACATGAACCACAGGTTATCCCATCAGCCAGAGTTTTTCGGCCATGTGCAGGACAGCTATCCCGGGGCTCAGATGAGCAGTTAGCAGTTCCAGTAGCATAAGAAATCATCTTCACACATGAATCGGCCACCACAGAGTCCTGACGTCAGCCCAGTACAAAGTCTTCCGGATGTGCTATAGAAGACTATACAGAGTGATTTGACTCTTCCATGGGCAATACAAGAAGAAAGCAGCAATGGAGGCCAAAAGTGTTACGATGTGGTTGGTGTAGCTCAGCATATAACACCACTACCCACCAAGGAGTCAACACCACATGTGGGAGACTGGGGTTCGAATCCCGGTCTGGGTGACTATGCTGTGCTACACCAATAAGAGTCCTTGGGCAAGACTCCTAACACTACACTGGCCTACCTGTAATGTGATTAACCTTGTAAGTCGCTCTGGATAAGAGCGTCAGCTAAATGCTGTAAATGTTAAATGTTATGATGTCACCTAAGCTTGTGTATTTATATTATTATCATTTATTTATTTATTTGTTTGTTTGTTTGTTTGTTTATTTGTTTATTTAGTTAGTTAGTTAGTTAGTTAGTGCCAGGCAGTTTTGTAGGTAGGGCAGTGTTGTTACCAATGTTGGTGAGCTTTTGAGCGCAGTGTTTAGAAGTCACAGCTAAATTCCAAAGCCACAACACCTCAACACATTTTTGTTCTATAGGTCGTTTGCCAAGCTAAACTCTGAGTTAGCTGGTTAAGCTAAGCCACAGAAGAGGGTTAGTCTCATCACCTTCCTGTTTCCTTGCAGTGCCAGTAGCTCGGCTTCACTCCGTCAGGGTTGAAGTTTTAGCTTGGTTGATTCTGACGGACTAAGACCAGCACTGTTGTGAGCAGAGCTGCTTTTCACGCTGGCTAAGCTAATGAGTAGCTATGCTCCTGGTTTTCTAGTTTTAGTTGATCTATTGCCAGTTAGATGATCTGATTTATAAAATGATAGCTGGAATCGAACACTGTGTTCACTATTTGATGGCCAGGTTAGTTTTGAAATGATGCTTCCCATAGTAATAATGAATATATATACGTATATATAAGACTCTACAGCCTTATACTTAACAGCTCCAACTGATGAGAGTCTGAACCAGTCCATATCCTGATACCCCACATCTACTCCTGATGTACACAGTATGATACTCCTCCATATCTCCACCTCTAATATATATTTAGTGGTGTAAAAACTTTGATCTCTTTTCCTGCACAGTGTAAACAGCTCAGAGCCTCTCCTTTCATGTGTTAGTGAATATTCATGATGCGACCGACCAATAGAATCGCTCCAAAACCTGCTTAGTAATTAAACCTTGTCTATCAGCTCCCACTTCAGGGTAAGAAAGCTGGTTCATTCCTCTGTAAAGGTCCACTCTGGAGGGTTTTAAGGTGGAGCTGTATAATTCCATGAGCGGCTAGTTTATAGTTTGGTATCTTCAGCTTTTATTCTCCAGTGAAGCTTAAGATAAACCATGAAGGAGAACCTTCTATGAGGACGTCTCAAATCTGTCTGCTAGTGTACACATCACTGAGTCACATGGTTGATATTGCCTGATAATTAGTTGGCGGAC
>JAMWET010001880.1:0-26069 GCA_024036415.1 Prochilodus magdalenae | reverse complement strand
AGATGCACTGGCAGTGCCACCTTAAACCCTAAACAGCAGCTGAGTTGTTAGTTTGAGACGTGATAATGTGTTCACTTATTACATTATTCCAGCGATTATGATGAATCATCTTACATACAGTATCAGGACAAAGGAGCAGCAGTGCTTGAGGAGGATGGAGTTGGGTAAAGTCACTTGGTCATTGTTCGGCAGTGCTCGGGGTGATACTCGGTTCTGGCGTGTTGCATTATGTGTAGGAGTTGAAGACCCCCAGGACCGGGGTTAGCACAGAGGGAGGTGAAGCCACTGCAGCATCATGGAGGTGGTATGGCCTGATGGAGGGGTCACTGCAATGGAGGCCTTCTATAAACCCTCCGCTTGTGGTGGACTCGTCCGCTCAGGGTGATGTTGTGGCTTCCTCTCCCTCTGTCTGCCCAAGCGAGTCTCCACCACCTCCTCAGAAAAGGAGAAGGCAGTCAGAGTGGCTCTCTGTTCTAAAGGGAAAGCAGTGGAAAGAGAGGCGAGAAGAGAAAGAGAGGCAGGGGAAAGGGAGGAGAGTAAAGAAAGAGAGTGACGTGAAAGAGAGGAGAGGAAGCCTCTTAATGTGTTGAAACTTGTATTGGAAATCCAAAATAAATTTCATTTCTCGGTTTACGTTTTTGTTTGTATTTGAAAATATCTATTTGATTACCACATGGTTATTCTTTCTTATGGTCCGGAACAAAAGGAGCCCTGGTTCGTCGTTTGTTTTAATAGTTTTAGTGTCTGTTCTTTTTTGCGTAATGTAACATTTCAGCTATTAATAAAATAGACTAATTGAGTATACAAGGTTACGTTCACCAAAGATGGCTCGTTTTCAAAACACCCTCCACACACCGCTGCTGCACTAGATCCGTTGAAATGGTGAAAGAAAGGGAATAAAATCAGATGAACATTCCAGCATATCATAGTTCTGTCTGCTTTTATGAATAATCTGAAAGGTCAGGTAGGTAAGTAGTACATATTAATAATATTAGTAATAATAATAATAATAATAATAATATAGACCATTTAACCCATTACACAATCGACCCGTGTCTGATTCTCAGGTTAGATAAAGAAACTGATTGGACTGCATCTTCTGTTAAACCAAGCAAACCCCTCATTGCCTGTAGAGTAGTAGAGCAAAGAGCCGCCTAATATTGTTACTATGGTACATAAAAGAAAAGGTACATGGAGTCTTTGTATAGGGTGAACTCTGGGACACTTCCTCTTGTGTAGGAGTGTAAAATGAACTACATAAAACACATGCTGTAAGTCTAAACATATTCCTGAACCGTCACTGTAGTTTATAACCCGGTCAGTAAATACTGAATCAGAATGTACACGGCTTTATTACAGGAACTGTACAGGGCACTCTGTGTAGCAGTAACACATTTACATTTTGTACAGGAGGGTAGAAGTACTGTACATACACGCCACAATCTAATAATGAGATCTGAACAGGAACAGGATCTCTACGGTGTAACCGGTCACGTCGTACTAACAGAAAGGTGTTTCCTATATTGTTTATGTCGGAGTGAGAGAGGAACTATGTAGAGGGAACTACACAGTATGTTCTAAACTGTAGTGGAGCATGGCTCTTTCTTTCACTTTCACTAATGGTGTTCCCTCAAAGCTGGAACCGCAGCACCAGGAGCTGATACAGCAGCAGCTAGTCTATCACGGAGGTTGTCTCCAGGTTGTGCTACTGCTGCTTGTTCGTCAGGGTCTCAATCAATCAATCAATCAATCAATCAACATTTTATTTTTATAGCGCTTTTTACAACAGATGTATCACAAAGCAGCTTTACAAAGAATCTGGTGTTCGAGCCCCCAGTGAGGAAGCCGAGGGCGACAGTGGCAAGGAGAAACTCCCTTAGTTAGGAAGGAAGAAACCTCGAGAGGAACCAAGACTCAAAAGGGGAACCCATCCTCCTCGGGTCAACACCAGATACAGGAGCTCCGTGGTGGTAAAGGCTCCCAGTGGCTCCCAGCCGGAGCAGATGTAGCAACAGCATCAGGCCACACAGGATGGGCAGCAGTCTCCACCTTCACTTTCCTCAGGTTCACCTTCAGGCTCGCTCTCCTCTGGCTCTACAGTGTCACCATGGGAGAGGCACAGGTTGTGTAGGAACGCACAGCAGGACCCCACCACTGGTCTACATGTAGGTATGATTTTTATGAGAAACCATAGAAACAGTGATCTCTTGAAGGGTTTCCTCAACAATGTTAACTTGTTAGACATCGTCCCTTTTACCACAAGGGCCTTCAGAAAGATGGACGGCCCCCCGGCTTTCATCATTCCACACGCCCTTTCCACCACCCACCTGGCTTTGGATAGGGGTCTGTTATATCTGGCTTGCACTGGTTTCTGCACTGGCTCTCTAAATGGAGTCATTAGGCAGATGGAGGAAGACAGGCAGGGATAACCTCCATCGCCTACGATGCACCAGGTTGGTGGGGGGGTGGAGCTGCTGCACATAGAATGAGCTCAACTTCACTACAGCTGAAGCACTGGTGTGTAATTTCAGCCTTTGCGTGAAGTGGTGTGTGTTTTCAGCAAATTATTTTGTGTATGTCATACAGTTAAAGTTTGAGGAATTCATTCAAGTCATCACTTAGTCATTTATTTTAATACAGGTGAATAAAATTAGATGTTGTATCTATGACTGTATACTGGCTGTTCTTGCTGGGATCATGTAAATGATACTGATATGAAATGTACTTATGTAGTATTACCATAGCTAATACTGTCCTCTTAATAATTTAACATACAATAAATATTCATTTTTCAAAAATATAAATGAAAGACTTGTGTTTTTTTAAGCTAAATAAAAAGCTAAATAGCTAACTGGTATTTAGCATTGTTGTCACTGTACTTAAATGAAAGCAGTTATGGCTGTTCTGGAGAGCAGTGCAGACCCCCTCCTCTTCTTTGCACCGTTACTGGTTTTAATAACTCAGTTAATTATTAAAGTTCTCTCTCTGAAAAGCTCTGAGGTACATGTGAGGTAAGTGATCATGTGACTGTATTAGTATGCTACATTGTGTGTCAGAAGTTGTTACTGCACTGCATACCTCACACAGGGGGCATATACAGTGTAGTATACAGTGTGCAGTGCATACGACTAGTATACAGTGTGCAGTACATACGACTGTAGTATACAGTGAGCAGTACATACGACTGTAGTATACAGTGAGCAGTACATACGACTGTAGTATACAGTGAGCAGTGTGTGTCAGAACAGTACTGCAGTACATACGACTGTAGTATACAGTGTGCAGTGACTGTGCAGTGTGCAGTACAGTATACAGTGTGCAGTGCATACGACTCTAGTATACAGTGTGCAGTACATACGACTGTAGTATACAGTGTGCAGTACATACGACTGTAGTATACAGTGTGCAGTACACACGACTGTAGTATAGTGTGCAGTACATACGACTGTAGTATACAGTGAGCATTACATACAACTGTAGTATAAAGTGTGCAGTACATACGACTGTAGTATACAGTGAGCAGTACATACGACTGTAGTATGCAGTGTGCAGTACATACGACTGTAGTATACAGTGAGCAGTACATATGACTGTGGTATACAGTGTGCAGTACATACGACTGTAGTATACAGTGTGCAGTACATACGACTGTAGTATACAGTGTGCAGTACATACGACTGTAGTATACAGTGAGCAGTACATACGACTGTAGTATACAGTGTGCAGTACATACGACTGTAGTATACAGTGTGCAGTACATACGACTGTAGTATACAGTGTGCAGTACATACGACTGTAGTATACAGTGTGCAGTACATACGACTGTAGTATACAGTGAGCAGTACATACGACTGTAGTATACAGTGAGCAGTACATACGACTGTAGTATACAGTGAGCAGTACATACGACTGTAGTATACAGTGTGCAGTACATACGACTGTAGTATACAGTGAGCAGTACATACGACTGTAGTATACAGTGAGCAGTACACACGACTGTAGTATAGTGTGCAGTACATACGACTGAAGTATACAGTGTGCAGTACACACGACTGTAGTATAGTGTGCAGTACATACGACTGTAGTATACAGTGAGCAGTACATACGACTGTAGTATACAGTGTGCAGTACATACGACTGTAGTATACAGTGAGCAGTACATACGACTGTAGTATACAGTGAGCAGTACATACGACTGTAGTATACAGTGTGCAGTACATACGACTGTAGTATACAGTGTGCAGTACATACGACTGTAGTATACAGTGTGCAGTACATACGACTGTAGTATACAGTGATACAGTGTAGCAGTGTGCATACATACGACTGTAGTATACAGTGTGCAGTACATACGACTGTAGTATACAGTACAGTACATGCAGTACATACGACTGTAGTATACAGTGTGCAGTACATACGACTGTAGTATACAGTGTGCAGTACATACGACTGTAGTATACAGTGAGCAGTACATACGACTGTAGTATACAGTGTGCAGTACATACGACTGTAGTATACAGTGTGCAGTACATACGACTGTAGTATACAGTGAGCAGGATAGTAGTTCAGTAGTGCAGGGGTCACATGGTGGGTATACAATCCTGAGTCGATCTGCGTACACATCCACTAAGGCCCCTGATGGTCATCCACTACTCACATGACCACAGTTACGTCTGTAACTAGCGTTAAAGTATTTCAGGTGTGGAAGTTGTTTTATTTACTGTAGAAGTTCATCTGAACTGTAAGAGTTAAGCTCACTGTGTTTTGCAGGTGTCTCACAGAGGTCCTGATTTCAGAACCAAGCATTCATGAAAGACCAGAAGATGAACAACATGAGGTGAGCAAAGCACAGGAGGAAATCCACACCCTACTAGAGCACAAAGAGTCTCCAACCCTGGCTACCTTCCTGCAGTGTGTAGTTGGGGGCTGGAGGGGGCTGGAGGTTAGGAAACCAGACTTGTGACCCGAGGGTCGTGGGCTTGATTCCCTGAACCAACACCAACACTAACAACTGTAGTGCTCTTGAGCAAGGCACCTGAGCAAGGTGCCATGGTTAGGACTTCCTACCGCTCTGGGCAAATGTGCTCGCTGCCCCTCGTGTGTCTGTATGTGGGTGTTTCACTCTTCACAGATGGGTTAAACATGGAGGACTAATTCCTCTGTGTGTAAAACACAACCGGCAAAAAACGGCTCAAAAAGTCCACTCAGAGAATGACTGGCCTCACCTAGCTCCAGCCACAATGTACCGCACCTGCACCAGGTAATTATTTTCTCCAGAAGATTCTGATTGGCTGGATCAGATGGTTAGTGTTAGGTAACGGAGAGGCACTGTGTGAAATGCAGGTTGAAACTAAACTCTGCAGAAAGGTAGATCTCCAGGACTAGGGTTGGACACCCCTGAGGAGGACCATCAAGGAAGGTGTGTCTAATAAACTGGACTTACTTTTTAACTGATGACAAACGTGATGACATCACTAAATAACGTGTGATGCTTACAACTCCAGCATCAGTCCTCTCTGGTTCAGGTGAGTGGAGTGCCCAGCAGGAGGACTGGGTTGGTAGTGTGTTGTATCTCAGCTGTAGTGCTGCAGTAATGAAGCAGAGAAGTGAAGATCCTCACAGAGACTGCAGCACTCTTACAAGCTGGAGTCCAGTTCACCCAGTACTTTAAATGGTTCTGATCCACAGCTTTATAACCCCGCTAATCACTTCTGTCCTCTCTTTCTCCCTCCCTCTGCTCCTCCTCTCTTTCTCCACCCCCTCTCTCTGACACTTTCACCTACAGTAAACCTACAGGAAGTCCCTCCTACTCAGTTCAGAGAAACGAAACTGATCTCAGAGTGCTGCTCTCTCTCCGTCTAGACGTTCAGGAAAATGGCAGAGGCCAGTATTTCAGTAGCTCATGACCAGTTCAGCTGTCCAGTCTGTCTGGATCTGCTGAAGGATCCAGTGACCATCAACTGTGGACACAGCTTCTGTATGGTGTGTATTAACGGCTGCTGGGATCAGGAAGATCAGAGGGGGGTCTACAGCTGCCCCCAGTGCAGAGAGACGTTCACTCCAAGACCTGTTCTACGGAGAAACAATGTAATGGCTGAAGTGGTGGAGAAACTGAAGGAGACAGAACTCCAAGCTGCTCCTCCTGCTCCCCGTTACTCTGGACCTGGAGATGTGGAGTGTGATTTCTGCACTGGGAGAAAACTCAAAGCCATCAAGTCCTGTCTGACGTGTCTGGCCTCCTTCTGTGAAACTCATCTTAAACCTCACTATGAAGTTCCTGGATTGAAGAAGCACAAGCTGGTGGAAGCCTCCTCACAGCTACAGGAGAAGATCTGCTCCAAGCACGACAAGGTGATCGACCTCTACTGTCGTACTGAAGGAACCTGGATCTGCTACTTGTGTATGGTGGACCAACACAAAGGCCATGACACAGTCTCAGCTGCAGCAGAGAGAACCGAGAAACAGGTGAGAACTAGAACTCTTTAGGAACCGGTTCATGCTGAGTGTACTGTAGTGTCTCACTGATCAAATGTTTAAACTGCTTATGTACTTTTATTTAGTGGATTTTGAAAGAACGTACTGAAACGTTGTACTTCCAGGAAGTGTTCAGTAAACAGGTCAGACCAGTCAGTGATCATGTGACCAGCCAACACCTACCAGCCTTATGCTAACCATACACTAGAAGACTTTGCAAAAACTCTGAAAAGACATTTAATAGACTCAAGTCTGACACCCTCTCACATCTAAAGACACGTAACAGATTGTTAGTAACAGTCTATGATTTTGAAAGACTGGGAATCTTGCAGAGTCACTATTTACAAGACTGCAACTAGATTTTGAGATTATTTCCCATCATGCTCGCTGGTAGGCTAAATGTAAACACTGTAGCCCCGTTCGGCATTGTTTTAGCTAGTTAGCTTTAGCATAGCATAACTACCCTTCGTTACAAGATAGGATAACTTGAACATAGTTTTAAAACCTGCGTGATTTAGAATCGGACTGTTTACTGCACATCTCTGTGCGTTAATGAACTCCTGGATGTGTTTATGTTTGTGACGTCTTGGGCCCATGACTCGGGCTCGCGTTAGCCCCGGGGATTTCGAGGGCTTCAGCAGTTTCTGTCCACCTTTATTTCTTTTCGTGGTAGAAGTGGGAAGATACGTCAAAGAGGCACTCTGGTTCACTCCACAGCTCCACCAGCTTCTCCTCCTTTTAAAGAATCCAGGAGAACCGCGGTTTCCGGGCCCTCGCCGGACACTCGTCCATGTCGAATCTCCGCCAGACATTCCTGTACTTGGCTCGCGGCTTCCCGTTTGGAGCTGAGAGAGCTCTCCTATTGGTTCTTGACAGTGTTTACATCACTATTTGCATGAGCCAAGACCTACGACTTACGTTAATATTAAACACGGGTGAGTTTATCGGAACGCCGGGATGAGAAACAGACTCACTGAAACCAGCAGTCCTGACCACCTTACACTTAACGAGATGACGCGAGTGCGACGCAAATCTAGCAAGACTCTCGTGATTTTGTTCCGACTTTAGAAATTCGTCTGCGACAGTAAAATCACTTGAAAATCGTTTGGTGTAAGGTCAGCGTTATAGTAGTCACATGACCGTGTGAAAGCTCTGTAGAGGTAATGACTTTATTGAGCTGCTATTAAAACTAATTCCTGTAGGTCATAATTCACAATCAGAGTATATCTGTTTATAGAATCAGCTGAAGGAGGTGCAGAGTAAACTCCAGCAGAGGATCCAGGAGAACCAGAAGAAGCAGCAGGAGCTGAAACAGGCTGTACACACTATTAAGGTGAGGACTGAACACAGATTGACTGTGTCATGTGACCAGTTACCCTCATATAACCTGCATGTCTGATCACATGTCCTGGTTCAAAGGTCATCCAGGTGTAATCAGTAACAGGCTTGTTGGTGTGGTGCTGATACTGTATGACACACTGTTCTGTATGAAACAGGATTTATAGACTTTAGTGTTGAGAATAACACAAGCAGGTCTGTTTAAATCTGGAAGTGCTTTAGGGAAGTGTTGGGTGATGAAGACGTGCGGTATTTTAGATGATAATTGGTGGGGTAGAAGCTTCCAGTACCTATTAGCTGTGTTAGCCTCATATCCTCAAACTCAACACTAATGAAACTAACACTGTACGTCTTGGCTGATCTACTAGCGTGTGGGTGAGGAGAGGGGCGGTCTGTAATAGAGGTGGTCTTGTGTGTGCTTGTCCTAACAGCGCGGTGCTCAGTCAGCAGTGGAGGACAGTGAGAGGATCTTTACTGAACTGATCCGCTCCATTGAGAAAAAGCGCTCTGAGGTAACAGAGCTGATCAGAGCTCAGGAGAAGGCTGAACTGAGTGGAGCTGAAGAACTCCTGGAGAAACTGGAGCAGGAGATGGCTGATCTAAAGAGGAGACGCACTGAGCTGGAGCAGCTTTCACACACAGAGGATCACATCCATTTCCTCCAGGTACCAATCACTGATCTACAGAGGAACCTGTTCCTCATCAAGCTTCTAAAACTCCTCCCACCAGAAGCTGATGAAGACCACCGTAAATACTCCTGTCTGGAATCACAAGTTTGTCTTTAGTGTGATTTGAGCTGCTTCATTTCTCCTGTACACCTTTATCTTCCTCCATTGTGTTTGTTCTCTCTGTAGAGTTTCCAGTCTCTCTGTGTCTCTTCTGGATCTGAGGACTCACCCAGCATCACTGTCCACCACCCTCTCTCCTTTGATGGAGTGAGGAGATCTGTCTCTGAGCTGAAAGAGAGACTAGAGGAGTTCTGCAGAGAGGAGTTCAGTAAGATCCCTCCACATGGTAAGAGGAGCTGTCCTGCTCCTGCTGTCTTTTACTGACACACCCAGAAACATGTGACCTGATTTCCACATGACCTGTTATTAGTATGATGATCAATATTACAGAGTGTAAATACTGAACACAGAAGTGTTAACAGGGGAGAAACAGTCCCAGACAAGCTTATGGTTTATTATTAATGGGGTCTTTAATGTCACATGGTTATGGGTTGTGGTGTAGAAGGTGTGTGGGGTCAGCTGCAGTGCAGTGTGTCTTTATTAGGGGTCTAATACTCCGAGTTCATGTAACAGGCAGAGCTCAAAACACATGCAGGCAACATCAGAGACATATTCATAACCACAGAACCAGGAGACACAGCTAGAGTCCAACACAGACACTGAACACCACACACTAACACAGAGACGAGCTCAACACACAGCTCACACTAAGAGGTATATATGAGTCTGGACTGTCCACGAAAATGAGTTGCAGGTGTAAGAGAGAGGAGGAGAGTGGGTGGAGCCAGGGAGAGTCCAAGTAGAGTATCCTCTCTCCAAAGCGGAGAACAAAGGACACTTATAATAAACATCCTCCAGATTTTTCTCTGTTCTGTTCATAGAGGACACACTACATACATCATAAGACTCTGAGTGAGAGAGACATGAAGAGAAAGACAGGATGGAGAGAGAGAGAGAGAGAGAGAGAGAGAGAGAGAGAGACCTTCACCCCAAAGTCCATTATAAAGATCCAGATTAGAGTTTCTACTGAAACTACATACATACACTACACCTTTACCACCATTCATATCTTTACCTGCATGAAGCCTCACTCACTCACTCACCCTGTTCACTCACTCTGTTCACTCACTCACTCTGTTCACTCACTCACTCACTCTGTTCTATTCTATTGACTGTGCTGGTCTGTGTGTTTGTGTCTCCACAGCTGCAGCAGTTCAGACTTTATCCTCAGAACCAAAAACCAGAGAAGATTTTCTACAGTGTATGTACCACACACTACACACACACACACACACACACACACACACACACACACACACACACACTATACACTACACACACAAACACACTATACACACACACACCACACACTACACACACACCCACACACACACTAGACACTCACTCATACATACACACACTACACACACACAACACTACACTCTGTGTGTGTATTATGTGTGTGTGTGTGTGTGTGTGTGTGGTGAGTGTAGGTGTGTTTGTGAGTGAGTGAGTGTGTGTGTGTGTGGTGTGTGTGTGTATAGTGTGTTTGTGTGTGTAGTGTATATTGTGTGTGTGCGTATAGTGTATGTGTGTGTGAATCTGGGTGTGTAGTTTGAGGCAGTGTGTAAAATATTCAGTGTTGATGTTTAAGATTAAAACTGTTTAGATTGAAAACAAATACAACAACTGTATTATTCTTCTAATAACTCCATTCTGTAGGAGAAATCCTGAAATCCTCACTTTCTTCTCTGTGTTTAGATTACTGTCCCCTCACTCTGGATCCCAACACCGCACAACCTAACCTCAGACTGTCTGAGAAAAACAGAGTGGTGACATGTAGTGATACAGTCCAGCGTTACTCTGATCATCCAGAGAGATTTGACTTCTACATCCAGGTGATGTGTAAGGAGAGTGTGATTGGACGCTGTTACTGGGAGGTTGAGTGGAGCAGTGAAGGACGCTCTGTGTTCATATCAGTCTCATATAAAGGGATCAGAAGGAAAGGACGGAGTGATGATTGTGGGTTTGGAGGGAACAGTCAGTCCTGGAGTCTGGATTGTTCTCCTTCCTCTCTCTCTTTCTGGCACAACAAAATTCACACTCAGATCCCAGGACCACCATCCTCCAGAATAGGAGTGTATGTGGATCACAGTGCAGGAACTCTGTCCTTCTACAGCGTCTCTCACACAGTGACCCTCCTACACACAGTCCACACCACATTCACTCAGCCGCTCTACGCTGGGTTCAATGTTGTTTATGGAACTGTGAGGTTATGTGATAAAGAATGAGATTTTAAATATTGTAGATTTAAAAATCATTTAATTAGTGTTTTTATTGATCATCTGTGACAAAACAAGACTCGTTTATTTCTCAGCTCTTTATATGAAGATTATTCCTCATGCCTGTTCCACAGAGTTCCCTCCTTCACTCAGCCTCTCTGCTGGCTCAGATAAAGAGACAGAAGTGTTTCAGTAACACAGCTAATGGAGAATGAAGCGTTAGATCAGGATAGGAATGAGTTGCTTCACACCAGCTCACCCAGATCCTGGCAGGTCACACATGGACTTCCATCAAATACCTCACCTTTATTTCATACCTACAACATTTCAAAGCTGTGCTCCAAATAGTTCTTCAGTTCTGAGTGTTTAAAGGTTCTCCAGCAGGTTCTAGATCCATCTTAAACACTGAGTGGAACTGTTTCCAGAATGACTGAACTGAGCTGGAATATGAACTGGAGTAAATCCAACACTAAGAATAATATTCCACTTTAAATCAGCTGGATTATCTTAATCACTTCCTACAAGAGCTGGATTTAATAAAGAGAGTTTCTATCAAGTTTAATCTCTCAGTCCGTTTTAAAGGGATTAGTACCAGTACTAACTTCTAGATTCTAGATTTCATTAGAAGGACTTTACTGGGTCATCAGGTTGTACATCCAGTTCCCTGCTGGTCATATCACTCCTAGCATTTTATAAACAGATAGAAACAGGAAGTTTATTCCTCCTGAAGTAAAACGACAGAGTTCCAGCAGCAACAACACAACTGTACAAAGCACATCCCTCCACTAGAGGGAGCTGTAACATGTACAGAATGTACAGAAAGACTTTTAAAAGAGACTTTAATAACATTATGGCTTTCCAAATGTGGGAGTAACAGGGAATATGGACGTCTGATTGGATCTTGAGCTCTTTGTTAATGAGGTTTGTGTAGAAATGTGGAAGTGAATGTTCTACACATGTATGTATTGATCCAGATCAGATGATGGACAGAATAACTGCGTTTAACTGGAGAAATACTGATATCTAATAGAACCTAAGGGAATATAAGGGATCAGGTTCCACCAGACTAAAGGTTGTAGTGTGTGTAAGGTGTGTTGTAATAAACTACAGGTGGTTTTATTCTGCAGTAGGTGTGTGTGTTGTGTCTCAGTAAAGTTATGGCAGGTGGTGGTGAAGTTTTACAGTGTATGTGTTTCACATTATCTGTGTGTTTCAGTTTCAAGTCTTTATAAATAACATCTACAGGCTCCTCCTCTCTCTGAGTCCTGTACGTTTTAAACAGAACCCGCACTTTAGAGACGGCCCCTTACTGTGTTCACGCCTGCTGCAGTGATTTCGAAAATGCAGGTTGAGGGGTTTTAGGAGGTTCTCTGGAAACATTAGGAGGAGGCGGGAAACGCGAATCTCCACCAAATCTCTGATATCAGACCCGTGGAGGGATACAGAACCGTCTTCCATTCCAAATCAGCAGAAGCACCGACCAATGAGCATGTACTTCAGTACGATGGCCATTTTAGGACATCACCCTCCTCAGGTGTAAGTCCTGCTCCGCCACTTCACCATATGTCAATCCTAAATGACTCGTTCCTCCTCCCTCAAGTACTCAAGGATCATGAAACATAGTTTCAAGCCTCAGTTATCATCACTCAGGTATCAGATATCAGGTGTCAGTTATCACCACTCAGGTATCAGATATCAGGTGTCAGTTATCACCACTCAGGAATCAGATATCAGGTGTCGGTTATTACCACCCAGGTATCAGATATCAGGTGTCAATTATCACCACTCAGATATCAGGTGTCAATTATCACCACTCAGGTATCAGATATCAGGTGTCGGTTATCACCACTCAGGTATCAGATACCAGGTGTCGGTTATCACCACTCAGATATCAGGTGTCAATTATCACCACTCAGGTTTCAGATATCAGGTGTCAGTTATCACCACTCAGGTATCAGATATCAGGTGTCAGTTATCACCACCCAGGTATCAGATATCAGGTGTCAATTATCACCACTCAGGTATCAGATATCAGGTGTCAATTATCACCACTCAGGTATCAGATATCAGGTGTCAGTTATCACCACCCAGGTATCAGATATCAGGTGTCAGTTATCACCACCCAGGTATCAGATATCAGGTGTCAATTATCACCACTCAGGTTTCAGATATCAGGTGTCAGTTATCAATCAATCAATCAATCAATCAATCAACATTTATTTTTATAGCGCTTTTTACAACAGATGTTGTCACAAAGCAGCTTTACAAAGAATCTGGTGTTCGAGCCCCCGATGAGCAAGCCGAAGGCAACAGTGGCAAGGAAAAACTCCCTTAGTTAGGAAGGAAGAAACCTCGAGAGGAACCAAGACTCAAAGGGGGAACCCATCCTCCTCGGGTCAACACCAGATACCATACAGCACTAGAAAGCAGAGTGTAATGTCTGATTAGTCTGTAATGATGTTGGTGGTTCATAAGATGGGTCAGCAGGCGCAGGCCAAGCCTCCACAGTGCAGGACAGCCAGGAGCTCCGTGGTAGTAAAGGTTCCCAGTGGCTCCCAGTCGGGACAGATGAAGCAACAGCATCAGGCCACACAGGACGGGCAGCAGTTCAGCTCAGACAAAGAGAACAGACAGACTGTTAGCTCTGACAGAAGACCTGAACACACTATACGATGTTAACAGAGTGCAGCAGTGACTCCGGCAGGCCTGGCTATTACAGCATAACTAAAAGGGAGAGCCAAAAGGTCACACAGACATGAGGGCTCCCTGAGAAGTCAGCGCCCCTCTGCTCCACCGTCAACAAACCTGAGTGAACACGAGGAGCAGCGGGACGACAGCACCAACATTCCCAGTTTACCAAACACTCTCTGTCAGTGGACCCCTAGACCTGCACCTTTTATCTATCAGAAAGAAAAGACTAATTACCAAAAGCTTGACTAAACAAGTAGGTTTTAAGCCTGGACTTAAAGATTGAGGCTGTGTCTGAGTCCCGAACACTGACAGGTAAATTATTCCAAAGCTGGGGGGCCTTGTATGAAAAGGCTCTGCTCCCCGATGTAACTTTGTTAATTCTAGGCACTAACAGAGAGCCCGCACTTTGAGACCTAAGGTCACGTGAAGGCTTGTAGTACGAGATAAGTTCAGTAAGGTAGGTAGGAGCGAGGCCGTTTAGAGCCTTATACGTCAGAAGAAGAATTTTATACTCAATACGGAATTTAACTGGTAACCAGTGTAAGTTGGATAAGACTGGGCTGATATGATCAAACTTCCTAGTTCTTGTAAGGACTCTAGCTGCAGCGTTTTGGACTAGCTGAAGTTTGTTAAGGCTTTTGCAGGAACAACCAGAAAGCAGGGCATTACAGTAATCCAGCCTTGAGGTAATAAAGGCGTGAACTAGTTTTTCTGCATCCTGTAGTGACAGTGCATTTCTTAATTTCGCAATATTGCGAAGATGTAGGAAAGCTACTCTAGTGATATTATTAATATGCTCATCGAAGGCCAAATCAGGATCAATTGTGACACCAAGACTTTTAACAGAGGTACCTGGTGTAACTAAGAAGCTATTTAGATTGAGTGGTAATGCAGACAGCTTGTTTCTAACACTTTTGGGACCAAGAAGAAGAACTTCTGTTTTGTCTGAGTTTAATAGGAGGAAGTTGCTTGACATCCAGTCTCTTATGTCTCTAACACAGTCCTCTATCTTATTAAGGTGAAGTGGATCATCTGGTCTAGCTGAGATATACAGTTGCGTGTCATCAGCATAGCAGTGAAAATTTATGTTATGGTTTCTGATTATGGTACCGAGTGGTAGCATGTATAAGGTAAATAATATAGGTCCTAAGACAGATCCCTGTGGAACACCAAACTTTACTTTTGTGTGAGTGGACGATTGACCGTTTATATTTACAAACTGATAGCGGTCGCTTAAGTAAGATCTGAACCATGAAAGAGCTATTCCTGTTACTCCTACAAGATTTTCCAGCCTGTCTAGTAGGATGGAATGGTCTATTGTGTCAAATGCTGCACTAAGATCCAGTAGGACCAGTAAGGATGAGTTACCTCTGTCAGCAAATATTAAAAGATCATTTACAATTTTCACCAGTGCTGTCTCGGTGCTATGATGAGGCCTAAAACCAGACTGGAATTTTTCATGGATGTTGTTCCTGTGCAGGTAGGAGCTTAACATTAACACTTGAAGCTGTTACCTGCGCATTTTGTATTTTTAGCCTAATTGTTTCAATTTTATTACTGAAGAAATTCATAAAGTCGTTGCTACTGTATGTTAACGGTAACTGGGGTTCAGTCGCAGATTGACTCTTAGTTAATTTAGAGATAGTGCTAAATAATAATCTTGGATTATTTTTGTTATTATCTATCAGTGAGGACAGATAAGATGAACGTGCTACACTTAGAGCTTTTCTATAGTCTATGAGGCTATCCTTCCAGGCAGACTGGAACACTTCAAGTTTAGTCAGGCGCCATTTACGCTCTAGTTGTCTGACGGTCTGTTTTAGAGCTCGAGTGTGATCATTATACCATGGAGCTAGTTTCTTCTGCCTAATTCTTTTACGTTTTAATGGAGCCACTTTATTTAAAGTAGAGTGAAAAGTGTCCTCCAAGCATTGGGTAAGAATATCTAGATCAGTGGGTTCAGACAGAGAGCTAATAGTATTAGACAGATCTGGGAGGTTTTCGATAAAGCTACGAGGTGTAGAGGAAGTCATAGTGCGCTTAACACAGTATTGTGTGGATAAACCTATAGTACGACTAAAGCTAATTTCATATGAGATTAGATAATGATCTGAGACTGCTGTGGTCTGAGGAAGTATAGTTAGATTGTCTATATTCACTCCGAAGGTTAGAATTAAATCCAGAGTGTGGCTACAGTAATGAGTTGGTCCCATTATATTCTGAGTGATACTGAATGAGTCTAGGATGGATAAAAACGCCTTACTAAGTGGATCCTGTGGTTTGTCAAGGTGAATATTAAAATCTCCAACGATTATTGCCTTATTTGAGACTGTTATTAAACTTGATAAAAAGTCAGCAAACTCCTGTAGGAATTCAGAGTAGGGCCCTGGTGGCCTGTAGATTGTAATCAGTGAAAACGAGTGTTTTTTCGTTCTTTGATCACATATATTAAGAAACAGAATTTCGAAAGAAGAGTATGTGCAGCCTGCTTTCTGGTTTATTCCTAAAGAATTGGAGAAGATGGTTGCTACACCTCCACCCCGCCCGTTTAAACGAGGACGGTGTACATAACTGTAGCCTGTATCACCACTCAGGTATCAGATATCAGGTGTCAGTTATCACCACCCAGGTATCAGATATCAGGTGTCAGTTATCACCACTCAGGTATCAGATATCAGGTGTCAGTTATCACCACCCAGGTATCAGATATCAGGTGTCAGTTATCACCACCCAGGTATCAGATATCAGGTGTCAGTTATCACCACCCAGGTATCAGATATCAGGTGTCAATTATCACCACTCAGGTATCAGATATCAGGTGTCAGTTATCACCACTCAGGTATCAGATATCAGGTGTCGGTTATCACCACTCAGGTATCAGATATCAGGTGTCGGTTATCACCACTCAGGTATCAGATATCAGGTGTCAATTATCACCACTCAGGTATCAGATATCAGGTGTCAGTTGTCACCACTCAGGTATCAGATATCAGGTGTCAGTTGTCACCACTCAGGTATCAGATATCAGGTGTCGGTTATCACCACCCAGGTATCAGATATCAGGTGTCAGTTATCACCACTCAGGTATCAGATATCAGGTGTCGGTTATCACCACTCAGGTATCAGATATCAGGTGTCGGTTATCACCACTCAGGTATCAGATATCAGGTGTTGGTTATCACCACTCAGGTATCAGATATCAGGTGTCGGTTATCACCTCTCAGGTATCAGATATCAGGTGTCAGTTATCACCACCCAGGTATCAGATATCAGGTGTCAGTTATCACCACCCAGGTATCAGATATCAGGTGTCAACTATCACCACTCTGGTATCAGATGTCAGGTGTCGGTTATCACCACCCAAGAATCAGATATCAGGTGTCAGTTATCACCACCCAGATATCAGATGTCCGGTATCAGGTGTCAGTTATCAGGTATCAGTGCCAGTTCTCAGGTATCGGGTGTCAGTTTTCAGTTATCTGTGTCAGTTCTCAGGTATCGGGTATCAGTTATCAGGTACTGGTGTCAGTTCTCAGGTATCTGATGTCATTTGTCAGGTATCTGTGTCAGTTCTCAGGTATTGGGTATCAGTTGTCAGGTACTGGTGTCAGTTCTCAGGTATCTGATGTCATTTGTCAGGTATCAGTGTCAGTTCTCAGGTAGCTGGTGTCAGTTATCACCACCCAGGTATTAGATATCAGTTATCACCACTCAGGTATCAGGTGTCAGGTGTCGGTTATCACCACCCAAGAATCAGATATCAGGTGTCAGTTATCACCACCCAGATATCAGATGTCCGGTATCAGGTGTCAGTTATCAGGTATCAGTGTCAGTTCTCAGGTATCGGGTGTCAGTTTTCAGTTATTTGTGTCAGTTCTCAGGTATCGGGTATCAGTTGTCAGGTACTGGTGTCAGTTCTCAGGTATCTGATGTCCTTTGTCAGGTATCTGTGTCAGTTCTCAGGTATCGGGTATCAGTTGTCAGGTACTGGTGTCAGTTCTCAGGTATCTGATGTCATTTGTCAGGTATTAGTGTCAGTTCTCAGGTAGCTGGTGTCAGTTATCACCACCCAGGTATCAGATATCAGTTATCACCACTCAGGTATCAGGTGTCAGGTGTCGGTTATCACCACCCAGATATCAGATGTCCGGTATCAGGTGTCAGTTATCAGGTATCAGTTCTCAGGTATCTGGTGTCATTTGTCAGGTATCGGGTATCACTTCTCAGGTATCGGGTGTTGTCAGGTATCAGTGTCAGTTCTCAGGTATCGGGTGTCAGTTTTCAGTTATCTGTGTCAGTTCTCAGGTATCGGGTATCACTTCTCAGGTATTGGGTGTTGTCAGGTATGAGTGTCAGTTCTCAGGTATCTGATGTCATTTGTCAGGTATCAGTGTCAGTTCTCAGGTAGCTGGTGTCAGTTATCACCACCCAGGTATCAGATATCAGATGTCCGGTATCAGGTGTTAGTTATCAGGTATTAGTGTCAGTTCTCAGGTATCGGTGTCATTTGTCTGGTATCGGGTGTTAGTTGTCAGGTATCGGGTATCAGTTCTCAGGTATTGGTGTCAGTTCTCAGGGATCGGGTGTTAGTTGTCAGGTATCGGTGTAAGTTGTCAGGTATCTGTGTCAGTTCTCAGGTATCGAGTGTTAGTTGTCAGGTACTGGTGTTTGTCAGGTATCTGTGTCAGTTCTCAGGTATCGGGTGTTAATTGTCAGGTATCTGTGTCAGTTCTCAGGTATCTGTGTCAGTTCTCAGGTATCGGGTGTTAGTTGTCAGGTATCTGTGTCAGTTCTCAGGTATCGGGTGTTAATTGTCAGGTATCTGTGTCAGTTCTCAGGTATCTGTGTCAGTTCTCAGGTATCGGGTGTTAGTTGTCAGGTATCTGTGTCAGTTCTCAGGTATCTGTGTCAGTTCTCAGGTATCGGGTGTTAGTTGTCAGGTATCTGTGTCAGTTCTCAGGTATCGGGTGTTAGTTGTCAGGTATCGGGTATCAGTTGTCAGGTATTCGTGTTAGTTGTCAGGTATCGGGTATCAGTTCTCAGGTATCGGGTGTTAGTTGTCAGGTATCGGGTATCAGTTGTCAGGTATTCGTGTTAGTTGTCAGGTATCGGGTATCAGTTCTTAGGTATCGGGTGTCAGTTCTCAGGTATCGGTTGTTAGTTGTCAGGTATCGGTGTCAGTTCTCAGGTATCGGGTGTCAGTTCTCAGGTATCGGGTGTTAGTTGTCAGGTATCGGGTATCAGTTCTTAGGTTTTGGGTGTCAGTTCTCAGGTATCCGGTGTAAGTTGTCAGGTATCGGTGTAAGTTGTCAGGTGTCTGTGTCATTTCTCGTGTATCGGGTATCCTGAAAGTTTATCCTAAGATCTCCCAATATAGGGCCTGTAGCTCCTCAACCTTTAACCCTAGAATCACTGAGCCTGGATATGTTAACACCTTTAAAACCACCTGTCCTCTTAGGTCAAAAGTACAGAGTCAGAGTCAGGTCTGGGTCTTCAGTTCTGGTGACTCATACCTGTCCAAAAATTGATTTGGAGGCTTGTGAGGAGGTGTTGATGACAGATTGGAGTGCCAGGCTCCTGATTGGGAGGCAATGGCAAGTAGCTGTAGCTGGGGCTAGGGGTACCACACCAACACAGGACAGGCAGGGATGCGCTCAGCTCGAGCCCCTCGTGTGTTTATAGTGGTGTTGGTGTCAGGTGCTCAGAACCACAGATTTGGAGGCTAATATTTTATATTTGGAATGCTCTCTGATCTTTTCCAATTGAAAAGGGATCTAGATCATATTCTTGGAAATGTGGTCTACACTACTTTTTAAATTCTCAAAATTCAATCATTCCTCCTAAAGACAACACTTCTACACAGTCTTACCTCTGATGTGTCTACTACGAGTGTGCAGAGTGTAGTGAGGAGGCAAGATCACATGAACAGAAGGAAACATCAATCAATGTTTATTGGTATAGCGCTTTTTACAACCAGCGTTGTCTCAAAGCAGCTTCACAGATAATCAGTTTGTTATATAAAAGAGAAAAAAAACACAAAGTTGATGAACAGACATTCGAGGGTGGGAGAACCGGGTCCAAACCCCCTTGAGCAAGCCAGAGGCAACAGTGGTGAGGAAAAACTCCCCTGAGTAGTAGGAAACCTTGAGAGGAACCAGGCTCAAGGGCGGAACCCAACCTCCTCAGGTCGAACCCGGATGAGACGAGAAAGACAGAACTAACAGGAGGAGGAGATTAGAACATCTGTTAATCCGATCTGTTTAATCCAGGGGGGAGTAACTGCAAGATGGAGCCGACCCATAGAGAGAATTCATGATCAGGGCCAGACGCTGGTCAGTGTAAGGTTGTGGTCATGCCGAGTGATGAAACAGGGCAGGAGACCCACAGTGGCGCTGATGCTCAGGTGCCTCTAGCCGCTCTGGGGGTTCTGATGTGATTGCTCTGGAGAAATGTCATTCCAGTGCTTAACACAGAAGAAGAAAGAAAGAGAGAAAGAAGGAAAGAGTGACAGAAAGTAAGAGAGAGAGAGAGAGAGAGAGAGAGACAGACACTGATTAGGAGGATTAAGGATTAAGAGGTAGATATTGTGACTTGTTGAATTGAGTGTGTGTAGTCCTGAGAGTCCTGTATAGGTTTCCTCTACATTTGGAATGTACAAGAAATCCCTGAATTCTAAAGTCCAAAATTTTAAATGGTTTCAGAACTACATTTCAGAACAAAGATCTTCGATTTAGAGCATACCAAAGAAACTAAATTAAAAAAATATTTCGACCTTGGTAGCAATGACATTCAGGATTCAGAAGTGCAGCTACTCTGTCCTGGACTGAGGTGTTCATGCTCGGGACTAGAGATTCTCAGGTCAGCAGAAACTACTAACTCAATTGAGAAATTTGCACAATCTGTTGTGTTGTCTATCTGCAGACTGATGTTGTAGAATCTTAGGAAAAACACACGCCAAAAAACTGGAATCAATTTTGAAACTAGATAAATCCTCCCAGAAAGAGTTGGATCTCAGTAACAATGACCTGCAGGATTCAGGATACACTCCTGAATCCTGCAGGTCATTGTTACTGAGGTCCAGCTTTTTCTGGGAGTATTCATCTAGTTTCTTTGCTGAAGTGATGAGATCACACTGTGAACTGGAGATTCTCGAGTCATTCAGAACTACAAACTCTACTGACTATACTGCACGATCTCTTGTGTTCTTTTTCTGCAGACTGACTATGTACATTAAGAAAAAGACCTATGAAAATCAAAATTTCAAATTTTTTTAATTTCCCCAAATTCGAAAGTCCTAGTCAGATTTTCAGAATCTTTGATTAGGAACGTACTGTAGAAATAATTAATCTCCAAGATAAAATTAGCAGTCTAGTGGAAAAACCATATGGAATATATTAAATATAGAATGCCAATTAAATTCCAAGAAGTAGTTCCAAAACATACCACCTGGTGGCCAGACAAGAATTGAATCCAGGACCAAGCTTGGAACAAACTTCGCTATTCCCCAGAATGAGTGGGACTTAAGGGAAGAGATTTCTTGGAATTCCTCCAAAGTTGGTATTTCCAAATTAAAGGGTTTGGGCTTAACCCTAAATGTAGGGGACCATCAGTGGAGGTGTGTTCAGTTTCCATATGTTATTCTTTGGTCCCAAATCAAAATCCGCCCATCAATATACAGATTATTTGTGTCTGAATGTCTCTTTTAATGTAAGACCTACTTCAGCATACTGATGATGTGTCTCTCTGCATTCTGTAACTGAACTTACATAGTATTCTTACTTGTCTCAAACTGCTACGTAGTGTAGCTTCATGCTTTAAGACACAAAGCAGTTAAATATACTTTGTTGAAAATAAATGTATTATAGACATATCACTGTCCATAATGTTTTCTGTTTGTCCTCATTTCGGAAAAAAAGTATTGAAACACAGAACACTCAGGTTCTGTTGCTAACTCTGCTAAATGTAAACTATTAGCTAGACTAGGATTATCCTTGGTACAGATTCAAGTTCCATCTCTATGGATAACGATAGCACTACCAACACGACAGTAAAAAATGTTAAGCTTGACAACAAAATCAGCAACAATGTTTGGTTTAAATATATCTCAGCTGTCGGTGTTCCTCTTCATCCACCAGCTTTGTAATAGTGGAGAAGGCATTTCGTTGTGGGCAGTCAGTCGTGGTGCCAGGTACCATCAGCCAATGGCATTCCGTGACAGAACCATCCCATGCGCCTTCCCCCAAACTGTCAAAACCACTCGTTCAAGGCTTGAGTGCAAAAAAGTCTCTCGAAAACGAACATGTAGAGAAAGAAAAACACATTCAAAACTGAAAAACCAAACAGCTTGAGCACGATATCATGAAATATGCGCATGCAAATCTTCTTTTCATGTTTCTGACCACTTTGGTCCCATTCATTCTTTAGGTCTAGTCACTGGGACACCATAAAGAATTGGTCTTGTCACTGGGAGACCATAAAGAATTGGTCTGGTCACTGGGAGACCATAAAGACAGGTTCCTGATTGTTTTTATCCCATTGTGTGTGTCTTATTTCTGGCTAGTGGGAGAACCAGCAAAGTTCCAAAATGGGGGGTTGTGGTATCGTTACGCTTTGCACCATTGGCTCCTCAGCCAAGTACACAAACCCAATGTCTGAACCTGCGGTTACTCTAGTACTGAGCAGGATTACCAAAATCACACCCCTGCGTTCCACCCTGTCCATCCTCCTGGAGGGTCCATAAGGTGTCCTGGCACTCAGGTGTCTTTGTGTGGGGAGGAGGCGCGCCCGCAGTGATCCCCTCAGCCATTAGTGATCTTTCTGCAGGTTCACCTCCAGAAACATTGTTACAACTTTTACTTCCTCTAGATAGTCAAGTTTGGTTGACTTCCCGGCTACCCGCCATGGCCCAATGAGGAGCCACGATGGGGCCAAAAACAGGAATCTCATTAAACCATCCCTTTTGGTAGTAGTGTGTTAATCACCTAATCTCACTGGGAATTCATCATTTATGGGAAATAATGGCAATCCCCAGTCCCAATCACAATTGGTGTTCAACGGATTACCCACGCCTCTCTGCTGTTTTTAGACAGGGATGGCTCTGGAAGTCAAAATACACCTTTGCCAGGCTGCATTTGCCCCTTGTGAACCCTGGAAGTGCCACCTTCCTGAAAATAGGAACATAGCCATTTTTACAGCCGTTTTTAGACAGGGAAGGCTCTAGAAACTCTCTGACCAATCATAGTGCAAGTTTGGCAGCCTACACCTGTCCCATGTGATCCCAGCAAGTATTGCTTCCCAAATATGGGGACATAGTTATTCTTCCGTGGAGAAATTTGGGACTTTCTGGAGCTCTTCTGAATGCTCACAGTGCCCCCCCTCTCGAAAAACTTCCAGGGTGCATAAGGGGGAAGTGCAGGCTGGCGTAAACTAGATAATTTCTCCCAGAAAAAGTTGGACCTCAAAAACAATGATCTACAGGATTCAGGAGTGGATTCTGAATCCTGCAGGTCATTGTTACTGAGGTCCCACTCTTTCTGGGAGGATTTATCCTGAGGTCCCCCTGTCTGTATACGGCTGAACGTTTTTACGTCCCCAAATTTGGAAGGGTGGTATTTGCTTTGCACACAAGGAGCAAGTGCCAAGGGGTTGGAGCTCCATTTTTTTCAGGTGGCAGAAATGAGTGGGGCTTTACTTGTCCTCAGACTTTCGAGCCCCACCTCAACTTTCAGGAATGGTTGTTATTATTATTATTATTATTATTATTATTAATTGAGGTGAAATAATTAACTTTTGATCTCAACTTCTTCTCCCACCAACACCCCCCTCAAACTGAGGGTCTACTTACACTTCAGAACTGTGTGTTAGTGCGTATATCATTATTGTTAATATTTTTTTATTATTATTATTATTATTAACTACGGTGAGATATGATGTGTGTGTCAACTCTGTGATAGCAACCACCTAGCAACAACCAAGCAGCCACTTGCCATACCTGAGCAACAGCCTAGCAACAACTTAACGACCATTAGGGACACCTTAACAACCTCCTATCAATACCTGAGAATTCACCTGGGATACCTTAACAACCGGCTTTCAACACCATTAGCAAAAAGCTGAAGCTGCGCAAACCATCCATCCATCTTCCTCTGGATTGTTCTGGGGGATCCAAACCCATTCCTAGGCCTGCTTGGAGCTCGTCCCAATTGGTCGTGTCCGGTAAACCTCCGACAGGAGGTGCAGAGGGTCCAACCAAATCAGATGCCCAAACCACCCCAACTCCTTCCCTAAATGTGGAGGAGTAGCCCCAAAATTACCCATTACCCAAAGCTCATGACCATTGTTGAGGAGGGGATGTAGCCTGACTGGTGAAGAGAGAACTTCATTTCAGATGCACACATACTGCTGACAAACAAATCCTTACCTGTCCTATTAGCTCATATAGAAAACGCACCATCCTCCAGTGAAGGTGGAGTTGGATGATCAGGTCAAGAGGCTTTTATGGTCAGTCCATCCACATACAAGTACACAGAGGAGTGAACTTACCCTCCTTCAGGAACAAGGTACAACCAAAGAGTTCAAAATATAAAAAATATATTAAACTAGAAAACAGTAGAGTAAATACGATAAATTAAACACAGTGAACAGAGAGGACAGTGCAGCACCGCCACAGCACTGGTTTCTGGACATGAGGTACTGGAATAAGGTGCAGAGAGAGTCCACATGCTGTGATCTGTGAGTTTACGCAGTCAGGTAACACACATAAGCACAACAGTTTGGATTTGATGCTGTTGGGGCCGTAGAGTAGAGAATGTTTGGAAACCAAAATAACATCTACATTGGCTCCGCCTCCTCCAGGAAGTTACTGTGACAGTAACTGATACAGTAACAGTGACTGGGTGATGGGGGAATGTGACAGGGCAGCAGGACATACGGGTTGAGAAGACAAGGCCTCTACTGCTAACCAGGCAGGAAATGACCGATCAAGTTTTTAGACTCTTTCCTTACAGACACTATTTCAGAGTGTAACTCTGAGGATGGTCAATCAGTCTTTCTCTAAATGTCTGTTTTCAGAGAGTCCATCATAGACTGCAGCACTGTGGCACTGACAGTATTAGCATCGCCCTCTGTGTTGCTGCTAGCTGGCTCTTACTGTGCGTCGCAGGTGGTTTTGGTGGTTTTGGGTTTAGCTTGGAGATTCGCCATTGTTGATGTACAGGACTTAGATCAGATCAGGCCACGTGGACTCACTAATATAGACAAGCCTGTGCTGTAAAAAAAAAAAAAACAGTTAAAGCTGCAAACATATGGGGCATCAGTTTGACGTCATGAGCTGAGGAACAGCGCTACCTTGTGTCCACCTGTAGCGTATATCTATAAGTAGCTCCGTATATAAAACCTCTAGGTCGGATGTTCTGGTAGCTTCAGTCACCTTATCAAACACACTACCAGCATTACCTGCTGAACTACTGCAGCAGCTCCGTGTTCCAGTTCTCCCGTTCCACCTTAAATGGTGCTGTAGTTATTACTATAAGGCCTCAGACACCAGAATGTACCCACAGCCCTATTTAAGGTGGACCAGTACAATGTGGACTAGAAGCTGGTGACTGTGCTGATCAGAAAATGTTTCCAGCATTAAAATAATAATGAGGATGTTTAGATGGTGTAAATCAGATGATCAGGGGAAGTAGGGATTATTAATCTGAGTCTGAACTGGATTAACATTAAACACACAGTAGAGGTTTGAGACACTGAGGTCCTACACTGTACTAATGATAGGAGCGTGCTCGGCAGGACCGCTCGATGGGAGGATCCACTGGTACAACACCAGCAATGGCGCTCGTATCACTTTGTGTCTGTTCAGCTTCTTCAAGGAGGACCAGAAGAGCATTAACAGAGGAGGAAACCACAGTCTGGTCATGTGGAGCAGTGTAGCCTGAGTGCAGGTCCGCTTGTAGGACTACCACACTAGCACAGCGTGCTGGTCTGTATGGTGGTTTAAGGAGGCTGCCGGTTTAATGACGCCCACTCAGACCGCTGTGGCATTAGCTTAGCTAACGTAGCAGTATTCATATTTCAGCTCTTTAATGAGCTCATCATTCACAGAATCCAGTGATCTTCCAGAGAGGGAATGATCATCACACAACACGGATCAGCTTTGGGACATTTCTGATCACGACAGGATGCGACAGATGCAGATAATCTGGAGAACAGGCGCACTAGTTTCCCCGCCTTCAGCGGAGTGATCCGGCCCAGAGCCGCAGAGGGATACAGAACCGCCTCACATTCCAAATCAGCACGAGCACCGACCAACGGACATTTACCTCAGACTGAGCGCTGCTAATCAACCGAGCACAAGCTAACACTTGATTCAGCTCTGATTTCCAGGGTTGGAGTCTCCTAAATCATTTGATGTTCAGTAATGTGAGTTTATCATTTGTATTTGATCAGTTATCCGCTCTATAGCTCTCTGTAGACTAAAGATAGTTACCCAGCTAAGAGAACAATGCTAACGCTACTGAACTAACACAGTACTGTTAGATCAGCTCACCTGCTAATA
>JAMWET010001879.1:0-27295 GCA_024036415.1 Prochilodus magdalenae | reverse complement strand
CCAACAATACGAGAACATCAACACTATATCCTACCTTATAAACGTCAGACAGGAACTTCATAATTAACTAGCATTTAGAGAGCTGACCTGCGGTTGGCCTGTATGTCACAATGTCACATGACTTTGCTTAACAAAGGAAATACAAGGCATGTCTTTTGACATGGACGTGAGACAAATTAAATAAGTTATCCCGTGAAGTCCAAGTATAGCGCTGGACGGAAGACTGGGAGTTGACGTGTGGCCATGCTACATAAAGGGCAAGGAGGAAACAATTAGCTGGTCAAAACTGGTATAGCATGCTAACTGTTAGCCACATAACTCTCCACTGCTTGTTACCCATGTCACCCTTATACTCACACAGTGGATGAGAAGGTATGCTGTTATAGCCATAAGCAGAGCAGGAGTAGCTGCCCTTATCACCACTGCGTAAAATATATGGGTCGCTGTAGTTTGTGTCTTTTCCTGTATATTGTCCGTTCCGGTACCAGTAGTAACGCTGGCGGGGCAGACTGCAGGAGGTGCTGCAGGTGAGGGCCTTTGAACCTGCCTGTAGACCTTCTTTCACCTGCAGATCTGGAAACAGTTAAGGTTACTAACGTTTCATCCCATAACAGATGACTATCACTGAGCAGGTTCTGCACACCGGCTGCTTTATTACCTGTGACTGTTAGATTAACTGCACTTGAGCTGAGAACTTTCTCTCCTTGCTGTGTGACCATCATGAGGTGATACTCTCCCGAGTCTTCTACTCTCAGGTCACTGATTGTGAGAGTGGAGCTGGACTTTGTGCTCTCAGTGTTCACTCGTCCTGAGTAGTCCATGTCTAAAGCTAAATCCTCTGGATGCTCCTCGTTCCTCCATTTAGCTTTCTGTTTGGAGCTGAACCAGAAGACCGTTTTAGGGTTGGTGTTTGAGTAAGAGCAGATCAGCTTCACTCTTGTGTCCTGCAGAGCACATATAGCCTGAGGACTGCAGGATACACTGGCACTCCCACACAGACAACCTGGAACAGAGATTACATTGTTGTTGAAAGCCGCCTTTAGAACAGCTTCTGTAATGTTTTCTAAATAAAGGAATCCTAAAATGGAGCACAGTCATATGTAAAACTGGCACAGCAGTGGTTAGGGTGCGAAGAACAATAACACTGGAACTAATTTTCATTACTTGGTCGTACATCAATGAAATACATTTTTAGAAATGACAGTGGCCAGCAGAGTTCATCTGCAAAGCTAACATTGTAATGCTGCTCCAGCCATAAATTAGGATGCATGTTATTATGTTAAGCTCTGGAGGGTCAAACCAAAGTTGGAATGCATCTATAAAATGACTTGCATTAGGAGGAGCTGTTCTAAGCTTTTCTTATTTCACCAAGTATGTCACAACGAGTTGGTTTTAGTGCGAGCACACATGTATGACATGTAACAAGAGCAAAGACTGTTAACAGGTACTGCACTGAGGAGTAAAGTAGAAGATATAATAAGAGTAAGAATGCAGAACCAGGGTAGGGCTAAAAACATGACATGGATATGTGTACTATAGGTGTATTAATATTCTATACATGAGTCTGAGTACAGCTGAGTAGCTTCTGCGACCTGCTGGTGTAGATGTCTTAAAACACTGGCAGATTACATCCAATGATCCTCTCAGCTTTCCTGATTATGTCCTGTTAAGTTGTAAGGTGGAGGAGTCTAATTTGATGGATACTGATAATGTGGAATGGACTTGATAATTACTATGTAGAACTGGATCGTCAGTTTGTGGCGAGTTGAATTTCTTTAGCTGTCTCAAGAACATTCTCTACTTTGCCTTGTTGGCTATGGTGACTGACAACTGCCCTTAACACCAAGTCATCATCGCCAAAGACTGCAATAGTGTCCTGCCCAACTGTCATGGAGTAACTCAGAATGGCAGTGGGTCATCTTAAGTGGCGAGTCCCACTTTTGTCTTGGTGGAGACGACCAACGCATCCATGTGTGGAGGAACCGTGGTCAGCACCAAGATGAACGGTATGTTGTCACACATCCAGAAGGCCTGGTGTCCCTCCACTTCCACCACTAGCGAACCATCTGCAGGAACTGTGTGAGGATATTCAAGCTCCATAGGATGGATTATCACAGGACACCATTAGGAACCTCTAAACCGAGACGTCTGGCATGTTGCGTTAGCAAACACGGTGACCCGATGCCATTCTGAGAGACAGACTTCTGTATGTGTAGCTCGATGGGATAGAGGGGGATAGAGAGGACGATTTCAGCGGAAAGCTTCCATTTAGTGACGTTTATTTACACGACGTGGGAGAACAAACAACTATATACAGAAAACAAAGGTGTTTACAAAGATACACCCTCACTCTGAGCAGTGTAGGTGAGTATATGGCCCAGACAGCCCAAGTCACAGGACCTTCTCTCTCATTAGCTCCATACTCTCTGGCGTGAGAACATCAGAGCTAAGAACCTCGCACTATACATCACCATCCCTCTTATAAGCCAAGCCCCACCCTTCTACACCTGGAACCAACCATTCCCTTTTATTAGGGGTGTGCTGATTTACAAGGGTAAGTAAAAAGGTAAATACATCAATCTTATTAAAACAGATGATGATCACAGGCCTGGTTTAACCTTTACTAGGTCTGGTTGTTTAACCTTTACTAGGTCTGGTCGTTACTGGTCTGACCACAACCCTCCCTTGAGCTAGCCGTGGTCCCTTCAGCATGCTCAAAAGTGAGCTCAGACTGCTGTGCCCCTCTTCTTAGACAAGTCTTATAACATATAGTGATAACTGTGACAACTACACAAATGATGATGGACAATGCAGTTGACTTCATCACACACTCCAATCCCTCCCTTTCTTCTGGGTGCAACTATTCTTTTGACGATGAGTGTAACCTAGGTAACCGAGGTAACCTATCCAAAACCAAATCTCTGTTTAATTTCAGAATAAGAATTACTTATCATCATGTCTTATAGATTCTAATTGATCTAAGTGGTTTATTAATCGATGTGAAAAAGTTCCTTCTTCAGTCTAAACACAGAAACTCAATAAAGACAGAATAATCCTACCTGGAATCCACAGCAGGATGAGGAGTGGTAGCATTCCGCTTTCAGAGCTCATGATCCAGATGTTACTGTAAGACAGAGACACAGAATAACGTCCTTCTGTAGTTGAACTCCAGAGGTGGTAACTAATAACATGTACCTTATTAATTACAGTACTGTTGTGTTAAGGTGTCTGTACTTTACAGATATTACATATTAACTGCCACAGTCTGATGGTGAAACTCAGTCACAGTGATCTAATTAACATAGAGAACCATCGACATGAAAATCTTCACTACTTACATTCTTCTGTGAAGTCGTCTCACAGCTGTGGGACTGAGTGGACAGTGCAGAGTGTGGGTGAGGGTGGGATGAGTGCTGAGTGTGTTTACTGTGTCTTACACACCGGGGCTTCCTTCCCTTTTCTGTATTTACAGAGAATGTTATTCATATAGGATGTAATTTATTTTCGGTTTATCAGTATTAATAAACAGTTCACCAATGATGCATTGCACCAACGTATGCAGAACATATACATGTTCACCAGGAGAGAACAGCTGGGGTTGGGTTTGCGAGCTTTATGGAGGTTACTAGTCAGCTAGCCGCTTTCTTAAAAGTACAGGAGATCCTTCGATAGTGGTGGTGTGACTAATAGACTGCACTTTATAAGCGATCAACCCATCATCCAATGACCGATGTAACTGTGGAGTAAGTATGACTATGGAGTAGTTAAAAATCGTGTTTATTAGTTATTAATGTTGATTAGTAATAATTAATCTGTCGGGCAGATAAACAGCAAGACTGTGAACATTAATCAACCAGTAAAGAGGAGTAACAAAGTATACAGAGAGACAGACTTCAGTCTGTGATTGTGGAACTACAAAGTGCTCCTGCATGATACATGATACACCATACAGAGAGGAGGTCATGCTCCTCACAGTGTAGTGTGCTGCCAACAACCTCTCCCTCAGTGTTAGCAAAACCAAAGAGCTGATTACTGACTTCATGAGGGGGGAAAGAATGCACAGACCACTGAACATCGTTGCCATGGCTGTGATGGTGAAACTACAAAGTGCTCCTGTGTGATACACAGACCTGGTAAAACAGACTGTGAGTGTAGGTGTAATATATCTGTACCTGTAGGTATAATGCAGTAATGTTGCAAAAGGTGTTTTGATTATAAATAAGCCCCGCCCCCCGCTTAAAACTGCCCTTTCCATACATCAGACAGTGCTTCCTGTAGCTGTGTTATGACACTATGTTGTAAACCCTCACAATTACACAATAACTTCCAGTACACTGTAACCACAGACACCTCCCTCCAACTGAACAGCTTCCAACAAGGCCTTGCCCCCTGTCACGGAGAAGCCATCTCTCATACTGACTACACTTGAGGTGAGAAGAGCACTGATAAGGGGGTCTCAACTGGGAATGCTGTGGATCCAGATGGCATTCCAGGGCAGGTACTGAAAGTTTGTGATGACCAGCTCCCCTCCACCTTCACCTGCTTTAAAGCCACCACCATCACCCCAATTTCATAGGAATTCATCATCACATGCATGAGCTACAGTCCTATCGCTCTCACACCCATAGTGATGAAGTGCATCGAGAGACCAATCCTGTCTCTAATAAAGAGGAGCCTTCCCAGCACCTTGGACCCACATCAGTTTGCCTACCGTGCGAACAGATCTACTGATGTAGCGGTCTCCCTGGGTAAGAAGGCAGCCGCAGAGGGCCCTGGCTGACAGAGGCCCCTGAAACAATTAAATCGAACTGTGAGTGTACAGAATCTCTGGGTTCAGTTCAGATGTGCTATCTGTAGTGGAGATTCAGACTGTGGTTCAGACTGTGGTGCAATGTGTCAACTGGTGACGCAATACCACCGCCCAAAAAAGATTACATCCATCACCCAAAAAACACCAGTGGTAACGATTACGCAAGAAAACAACCCAACCAAAGACGGCACACACACACACACACACACACACACACTTCCTCTTCATGCAAAATGAATAAAAATCAGGTAGAAGAGAAAAGCATAGACGATATTAGATATTCAGTAAGTGATTTTACCTTTCTGCTTTACAGTCATGTGCTGTGTTGGGGATTAGGGGATTAGAGCCATTGCATTGCAGGTTCTGTAATAAATGAGTTGTCACTGCTGTGATGCTAAACTAGAAATCCAGTTATGGTCAGTTTATTTAGTGCATGTAAACACTCAGTGATGAGCAAAGCTCCGCTGAGTCCTGAGCCAGGACAGGTAACAGAACAAGGGCTGATGCTCACACTCATTTTGGTCAAAAAAGTTTTCTAGTGTTTAGTGCTACAGCTGAGTCGAACTGCTGCCCATCCTGTGTGGCATGATGCTGTTGCTGCGTCTGCTGTGACTGGATGCCACTGCTTGCCTATAACCCCCCCGGAGCTCCTGGCTGTCCTGCACTGTGGAAGCTTGGTCTGTGTCCTGCTGACCCATCTGATGACCCAACTACGTAATTACAGACATTTGTTCCTCTACCTTACAAACACTGAACCATCCTTTCCTTTGTTCGTCTTATCTGGTGTGGCCCGAGGAGGACGGGTTCCCCTTTTGAGTCTTGGTTCCTCTCGAGGGTTCTTTCTTTTTAACTGAGGGAGTTTTATGCCTCTAAAATCTACATCTTCAGATTATATAGGTATGAATACACTGGTATGGTATCTGAGACATTGTTTCATATCACAGTTGTCACATCAGCTGCTGCTGTTTTCCCTCCTCGCCCACAGAGGTCGCCCTCACCTGTACGTTATGCCTTGTCCTATGACACCTGTTTTCAGGTAGCAGTCGTTTTGTGTACTTAAGACCCCAGTTTGCTGATTGTCTTTTGTGGTGGACAGAGATATGTGATCATTCATGTGTGTGTGACAGACGTGTATATCGGACATTTACGGAAATACGGAACAAATCGCGCCCCTTATTAGATCTGATTCCTGGAGTTTAATACGGGACGCAACATTTAATTGAATCCGTAATTCACGGCACGTGTAGCAACCCTACTCAGCACAGAGGCCCACGGAAAATGCTACCGAGATCGCTAACCTGCGGCAAATGCTACAGGGCTTCATCGATTTCCAGCACCAGGAAGATGATGAGCTGCAGAGAGAAGCAAGGAGGCAAGACCAGAGATGGCGCTCGCTACAGCACCAGTTCGGGCTTCTGCAGGAAGAAGTCCAGAGAGGTCGAAGGGGAGTGCCGCAGGACCATGAAGCTCAGCATTCAACAACAACAGTACCGGCACACTCACGGATATACAGACCGGTGGTATCAGCACACGAGAGAGAGGGAGAGCATACAGTAGCACCGCTGATGGCATGGCCAAGACTCCTGCAACTCAAAGACACGGACGATATCGATACCTAATGTTCGAATGGCTTGCACAAGCGGCTAGATGACCAAGACCAGACTGGGCTTTTCATCTAGTCCCGTTGCTGGACGGTAAAGCAAGAGCAGCCTATGTTGCTATGCGTGCAGATGAACTAAATGACTAACACTGTGAAAGAGGCTCTTATCCGGAAATTTTAAAATCAACCCGGAGACGTATAGACAGCGTTTCCGCAAAGACAGCGGTTTAGAAGATGAAACACCAAAGGAGCTGTTTACAAGGCTCAAGGGACTGTACGAGAGATGGATGCTGCCTGAGCATGATCAACCCCGAACTGATTAGCTGGATTAGGGAACACAGCCCCGAGTCAGCAGCGCAGGCGGTCGAAATCACAGACACGTTCGTCGCAGCACGGCAGGCAGAAAGGAAAGTTCCAGCTCGGAAAACCACACTCCACCAAGCAAACCAGTAAGTTTAAGAAACGTGAAAGCTACTACCCGCTTTATCACAAACATCTAACATCAGGCAGCTTAACCTGCAAACACACAGGCCCAATAAATAAGGAGAGCATGACAGTTTAATGAAACAGCTGATGTCTGAACATGAATAAAAACAACCCAATCTGATCATGTAGGCCAGCACTGCCACAGCAGGCATATGAGCGTGTCCCTTCAGCAGTTTCCTGTAATACACCAATGTCTCAATGCACTGGCATGACCTTAGTGTCACGGTATGGCACAGTGGGGAGGACCCAAGTGCAGAGACATAGGGCTGGCTCAAACCAGCCCTGTACTGTATTTATGGTTTGCGGTTTTCTTTAAGGACAAAGGAGGCCAGTGCTCTACCACAGCGCCACCTGAGAGCACAGGTAACAAAAGAAACTAAACCCTTACAATAACAGGGAATTAGTGTGCAGTGATATGTTCATTGTTTATTATATGCTCACAAATATGCCAATGATGTTAACTTACTACTGATATTACCTCAATTATATAATTCTTTCTTGTGTGATTAAAAAGTACAATTGTGAGTCTAATTGTTTGTTAATTGGTCCAGGTATCCACATACGGCTGGGCCAACAAGGGAAGGACAGGAGACTTGAAGGTTGGATTTGGCAGCTATTGAAGCAAAGGTAGGTATGTTCATTATACTCACGGAAACAATCGTGTAGGCCGTTGAATTGAGTTTTTTGCCATACGCATCATTTTTACCCACTCTTAGGTGTGTAACGGCAGTTATCTGCCCCATCACCAGTGACGTGGGCGCTGCCTCCCTCCACAAGGATACACTGGCTCGGATGCCATCATTCTCGATGGTGATGTCCCTCACCGGGATGTCCGCCTGAGTCTGATGTGGAGTGCACAGCTAAAGATGGACAAAAGGAGTGAGAATAAAAATGACTGTCAAAAGAGTGCAGAAGACAGGGTGATGTTTATCAAAGCTTAAATACTACTAATAATTTTTAAACATTAAATTCGGATTCTAATTATTACATTCTCAAATTCTAAAAAAAGATCTACATCTTAACATAAGAATCACAGGATTTGTGGAATATTGTAAACTGTGCTACAAGTAACAATGATTATTATACACATGTCAGACACAAGACTTCAAAACCGACGTGTGCAGAACTAAAAACCAGGAATGGTTTAATACAACACAATACAATACAATACAATACAGGCAATCACAGCGAGCAACAGTACAAGCAACAACACTGGGAGAAGCGGAATCAGAGTCAGGGACAGGCAGAAGTCAGAATCAGGTAGATCTAGCAGCGAGGGCGAACAAGTTGAAAGGGAAAAGCCGAAGGGAAAAGCCAAGGAGAGAAAACAGGTACAAACCGTAAAGTCAGGACACGAGCAAAGGGATGAGACGAGAGAGTAGTCAAGAAACGAAGTAAGTCGGAAACCAGAGTAGTATCGCATGAAGAAAGAAACGCTCAGAAATGCTAACCGGAGTTTGGCAAAGCTTCGCAAAGAGTGACTGTTTGCGAGTGGCTAAATACAGGAAGTAATTGGTTACAGCTGGGGGGTCAAAACTCGGGCGATCTAGAGCGAGTCACAGAGTCCGACTGTGGGCGCCTAGACATGACATCATCGGGCGTGGCCCTCTGGGAAGTGGAGTCCTGAAGAGCGGAGAAGGCGGGGAGAGGCGGAGGCGTGACATCACCCCCCCCCAAGGAGTCCGAGCGGGAAGAGAACCGAGGACGACCACGGCGGCAACCCCCCCCTCCCCCGAGTGCACCGGGAAGGGCCTCCTCGATACTGCCGCGGCCTGGAAGGGGGACTCCCCTGGTAGGACCAGATCCTTGGGGGCCCGAGGCCGAGACCAAGGAGGACCGCCTGGGACGACCACGCCGGCGACCAGCCGACGGACTCAAGGAAACATGTCTCGGTCGACCACGTCGCCCACCGGCAGACGGGTTCGAGAATGACCTCCCAGGACGGCCCCGGGGCCTGGGAGCAGGACGTAGTGGGTGTCGGCGGTGAAACTCCTCAATGAGGGCAGGATCCAGCACGTCAGCCGCGGGCACCCACGACTGCTCCTCAGGTCCAAAACCCTCCCAGTCCACCAGATACTGGAGAGTCCCACCTCTCCTCCGAGAGTCCAGAAGCCGACGAACAGCATACACCGGCTCCCCTTCCACAGTGACCGGAGAAGGCGGTGTGACCGCGGGCAGAACCTCGTCTAAGGGACCAGGAACAACAGGCTTTAGTAATGACACATGAAAAGACGGACATATACGATACTGGGACGGTAGTTCCAATCTATAGGTCACCTCATTGATCCTTTTTAACACTCTAAAAGGTCCAACATACTTGGGGGTCAGTTTCTTACTCCCCTCTCAGCACACACAGTGCCACAATATGGTGCCCCCCCATATCACGGACAATATCCCTGGCCAGCCGCTCAGTCCGATCTTTAATAAGACCATTGGGAATTATAACGCTGTCTAGATCTTCTTCATAGTGTTTGGGTACACAAAAAAGACTCAGTTCATGACCCTTGTCATCATCAAGGATCTCCAAATACGAGGCCATTGCTGAGGGTTGTCTTTGGAGTAGCTGCTCTATGGTCCTGCTGCTGATGGAGTCATGCTTGCACAGAGAGCGAGCAGCTCGAGCCTTCCTTCACGCAGCGCCGCTTCAGCAGGGACCCCGCCCCTGCGGGTGGATGCCGGTGGAGGTCTTGTTGGCCGGGCCTCGCAGTTACGAATGATGTGGCCAGAGTTGCCGCAGTACATACAGAGGCCTCCGCGCAGACGGCGGAGCCTCTCCTCCGATGACAGTCGCGAACCACCCAACTGCATAGGCTCTTCCGCGCTGAGCTCAGAAGGGGTCCTGGAGGCTGGGGTCTGTCGTGGCCATGGTGACACGGAAGGTGGGAGAGCAGGGGTGCGTGCTGCTATCGATCGACGAGTCACGGACGTACCTCCGTGCTTGAGCTGGTCGAAATGGATGGCTAGCGAGATGTACGCCTTCAGGGAAAGCCCGTCATCCCGGCAGGCTAGCTCTTTGCGGATGTCCGTGTTCAAACCATTGCGGAATGCGGTAAGGAGCGCAGTCTCATTCCACCCGCTTCCGGCCGCCACGGTGCGGAATTCCAGAGCATAATCCGCTACTGACCTGGTTCCTTGCTGTAGCTGCATAAGCAGGTCAGCCGCGGCTCTGCCAGCGTTGGGATGATCGAAGACCGCCTGAAATTCTTTTATAAAGTTCTCATAGGTCCCGTCCTTGATATTATCCCACTCAGCAGTAGCCCAGTCGAGCGCCCTCCCAGAGAGACAGGAAATCACAAAAGCTATACGCGATTGATCGGAGCTAGGCGGAGAAGTACTGAAGTAAATTGAACATTGTAACAGAAAACCGCGACATAAATTGGGAGCTCCGTCGTAAATTCCCGGCTTATTCACCGAAAAGGAACCAGCCGTAGGGAGAGAAGGAGCGGCTGGCTCCGGTTCGACTCGAGCCGGCGCTTGTTGTGGAGCCAATAAAGCTGTAAGGTTCTGCAGGCTAGCAGATATCTGCTCCAATTGAGCTTGCTGTTGGGACTGCTGCTGATTGAGATTGCCAATGGAGCTAGAAATGCCCTCTAGAGCCTGGTGATGTTGGCCTAAAAGTTGGCCCTGTTTGCCCAAAGCTTCCTGGACGTTTTGTAGTTCTGCCATCGTAAGGGGGCGAAGCTTTATGTCAGACACAAGACTTCAAAACCGACGTGTGCAGAACTAAAAACCAGGAATGGTTTAATACAACACAATACAATACAATACAATACAGGCAATCACAGCGAGCAACAGTACAAGCAACAACACTGGGAGAAGCGGAATCAGAGTCAGGGACAGGCAGAAGTCAGAATCAGGTAGATCTAGCAGCGAGGGCGAACAAGTTGAAAGGGAAAAGCCGAAGGGAAAAGCCAAGGAGAGAAAACAGGTACAAACCGTAAAGTCAGGACACGAGCAAAGGGATGAGACGAGAGAGTAGTCAAGAAACGAAGTAAGTCGGAAACCAGAGTAGTATCGCATGAAGAAAGAAACGCTCAGAAATGCTAACCGGAGTTTGGCAAAGCTTCGCAAAGAGTGACTGTTTGCGAGTGGCTAAATACAGGAAGTAATTGGTTACAGCTGGGGGGTCAAAACTCGGGCGATCTAGAGCGAGTCACAGAGTCCGACTGTGGGCGCCTAGACATGACATCATCGGGCGTGGCCCTCTGGGAAGTGGAGTCCTGAAGAGCGGAGAAGGCGGGGAGAGGCGGAGGCGTGACAACACATTATTTTATGTGGCTTTTTTATTGCCACAGTACAGCAATAATATTTGTATTATGACTTTAGAACATCATTTTTAAAAACTGAAAATGGTTTTACAATCTGTTGTGAAAGTCTGAAATGAAGAATAAAGTACTTTTTAAAAGGGACATTATACTCATTTTTAATGTTGATAATTGTATGTTTGTAATAGAATATTTTAGAATAATTGATTCTTGTAGAATATATAAGAATCATTTGTTTGTTGTTATTTTGTTTTACCTGGGATCCTAAGGAGCCCAGTGTGCTCTCACCAACTGTATTCTGATTAGTCTACTGTTGAAGCAATTGTGCATGGTTTCCAGTGCTGTGTGTTGTATGGGTGTAGGCAGTAGGGACTGTGTTATGTGATGACATCAACAAACAAATTATGACTCAAGGATTTGGGAACCTTTCTAAGGATTTGAGAGAGTCAAGACTTCTGATTTTTCTCTTTTTGTTGCATTAATAAAAAGTGAGTTGACCATGGGGAGCACAAACAAAACGTTAAACCCGGTAAAATCATAATACTTACGGACACAATTTTTCCTGAGATTGTAATGTATCCCTCTTTCAGGAACAGTCTGGGATCTGTCAAGGGAGTTTTGACGGAGGTAGGAAAAAACACTCTCCTTTCCCAGGTGGATCAGACTTTGCTCAGGGGTAAGTGGAGCTGTTTTAAAAACTTGTATCCCATTTCCCATAAACAATTTCCAAAATGGCTGTTCTTGTTTTACCCTAGCATTTTTAATAATACATGTACCCCCCTCTCTAAATGTATTGATCTGTTCCTCATTAAGAGGAATCAGAAAAACTTTCTCTGTCACAGACTGAGCAGAAAGCCTGTCTTTTGGTTTCTGTGACTCTAACAGAGTCTTCAGTGTATTCAAATGCCACAGCGCGCTCTGCAATGTTCACAGCAACACAATAAACTGTGTGCACTGACAACGTATGATATGGCTGATATCTCTGCATCCTGGGGAAACAAAAACATGAAATAACATTTAATTAAATTTTAATTAATTAATTGCATAGCGTGTATATATGTGGTTTAATAGTTGTTGTGTATTGATTGTGTGGTAACCAAAGTTGTATTAATAATGTAATCGTAATGTTGTGGGAGAGACGGTGTGGGTTTGAGTGTGGAGTGCAGAGTATAGTGTAATGTGTGTGGTGTGGCAGTGTCTGAACTAAACAAATCCTCTGCCACTTCAGGGAGAGTGGGAGAGGAGAGTGGGGCTGCTATGCTGGTTGCTGAGCTAATGACTGAGAAGACCCAGAAGCTTTGTGATTGGCTCATCCACTGACCAATCAAAATACACTTCATAGACCTTGCCACTCTGAGGTAGCTAACAGAAATGGAGTCCTGTCAGAAACCTTTTGGTTAGCACAGATGCTAATTAGGGGAAAAAACAGATTTAACATTTTAGAGCTGTTTATTAAGTATTCCAATAAACTTTTTATTCATTAAACTGTATTGCAATTACAATTATTGTGTGGTAAAATGTATACAATCGTGTTAAGCTGGGTTTTTCCTATTAGATGACTATTTAGTTTTTCGCCTGCGAGGTAAATTTGGATTAATGTTAGCTACTAGTCTGTTGGCTGTGGACAAATTCACCTTCATGAAGACTTTAGTAAAGCTTTTTCTTAGAAAATAATAATTTTACTTTATTCCCTATATTTTTGTTTAATATGTATCCAAATTAGATTAGATTCAACTTTGTCAAATGGTATTGCATTTATGTATTAATATATAAATTATTTTAAATGTTTCTGGCTGTTCATTTTCTCCAAAAACTACCTCAACCATCTACAGAATAAAAAATGTAAAATCAATGATTCTGTAAAAATCTTTCTGACAAAAACATAACACCTTCCTGTAATCATTCTGAAATGGTCAAACATGAATAGCTTTGGTACTTTACTCTCATAATGACTTACTTGGTGTGTTCTGAAATGGTTGAAGTCACAGAACCTGGAGAACTTCACAGCTTGACTGACTGAGGTGGTTATGATGGTATGTTGGTGGGGAGGGGGAGTAAAAAGGGGCCAGTAGGATTTTATAATACATGCAGCCTGGCAACACCATAGCAACTGCCTAGCAAGCACCTAAATTTAAGGTGGCCACAGCTTCCTCTTTCACCTCCACATACAGTGGCAATGTCCCCTTGACTAGTTTTAACAAATTAGGGAGTAAAGCTGTAAATCCCTCGTTGAAGCGACGACAAATGTCCACCGTCGATGGATTAATGGCATCGACCTCATCATACAACTATAATAAAAGGCAGAAAATACACAAAAAACAAAACTTCATTATGATGTTGCAATAAACTGTAGTGATTACTACAGTAGGCCTGAGTGATATTAAGAATGTCATCAGAATATTCCCATATTTAAAAATTGGGATAATCAGTGATATCTAAATATCGTGTGTGTAGCCCATTTCCCATCAGAAGGTTGGTTTTCTGTTATGTCATTGCTGATATCCAATTACATCTCCACATCACCCAGGCCTATAAGTCAGTACTGAAAAGTAAAAAACCTAGAATAGTCAAAAATATCTTCAGCCTTATAAAAGATACAATGTTGGTTCATCACTTGCCACCAGCAGTTAACACTGGGCACATCTGATGGCTATGCAACTTTAGTTACCTTTACCTTATTACACTTACTCCAGAGGATGTGCTTAAAATGGGTATTTCATCAAGATGTTTTCAATGGTCATTCCCCCTGCGATTTCTCGCCGCCGCCATGTAAAGGTCTTCTTTATGCGGTCCTTCATGATCACCAAATCAGGTTGTGTCTTCCTGTACTGTTCATGCAATACCTTAACATGGGCTTCAACAGATGTAGCATCCTCTCCAACCACGCACAAGTCCTTTATCAGAGACACAAGTAATCAGTTCACAACCAAAAAAAGTAAAATAAAATTTTTAAAAAATTATATATATATATATATATATATATATATATATATATATATATATATATATATATATATATATATATATATATATATAAATACACACATACACATATATATATATATATATATATATATATATATATATATATATATATATATATATATATATATATATATATATATATATATATATGACTTGACTGACATATGCCAGGTATGCTATTGATGAACAACAAGTCAAACCATGCACCACCACATCACCACTAATACAGCTAAAACATTACACCAAACAATATTACACCAAGTACTATTCTGTGAACAGAATAAACTAGTTCTAAATAAATAAACAAACATGCAAACTTACACAACCATTCCCCTCATCATCCTTCAAGAAAGGCTACTTCACAATTAAAGCTTTGGCAACCTGAACATACTCTGCATTGGTAGGATTCCTGCACACCAAGAGCAACAAAGTTATTCACATTTGTCCAGTAATTCTGCAAATTTCACAAACACATATTTAAGCATTTTGGCCTTTCTTAAGATAACTTAAGCACATTAGCTGAAGCACATTTCCTTTGCACAATCTTTGTACATGTTCTTTGGACAATTCTGATCTTTGGGCTTAAGCTACCTCGCTAAATTAGTTTTCCTGCTTTGTGAAACACACCCTGGTCAAATTACATGTTTTGTTGATTTTTTAAAAGTAAAATGGCTGTATATCCTCTAAAAGGAGAAGAGCTCACTGTCTGCCACCAGTAATGAGAGCATTTCAGTGTTAGGCTAGCCTACGTTTCAGTGAACTTGCCAGAGCCAAGCTCTTTCCACACTGAACAGTCAGTTAGCACCATTAGCATGCTTGCTTGCATGTAGCTGCAACACGGATACCTAACTTTACTGCTAAAATATCCAAACACAAAATTTAAATAGTATAGAAGAGACTCCCTATAACAATAGTCTTCCTCTACATCTTCAATGAGAATGTACTTTAATATAGCTAGCTAGCTATAAACAGACCAGGTTTATGGGAGGAGACAGGTTCATATGGACATCTGCCAGTCACTTGCATTCCTGCTGCCCGGGAGACAAGATGGCGAGCCAAAGCCCACGTGGATTCCTTAACTGAGCGCTGAGTCTGAGTACCCATTTCTTTTTTCCACGGGACTACTTTCTAAGTTCAACTGTGTACTTTGTATTTTGAATACCTATAGACTGATTCGAATTAACCTGAATGCCACAATAACTGATTCTGGAGTGCGTACCGCAACTAATCCAGTGATCTCATTGAGTGACGTCTACCCATCTGCAGTGCAGCGCGTTGTCGTTGAGCACATTGTTAAAAGTGAAGAAGCTACATTACACTCGCATGCAACCCCAAGGCTTCGGACCTTCTCAGCAAAAGTTCCACATCCAAATAGTGAAGTAGATTATGAGACTTGGCGCAACAATGTCAAGCTTTTGTTCTCGCAAGATCCTTGATAGTCTTCTGCCCTCAGCCGTAAACCTAGTGAAACATTTGGGCCCTTTGGCTACTCCAAAAGCCTACCTTGAGCTACCTGATTCTGCTTTTGCTACAGTTGAGGAGTGAAGCTAAAAGTGCTACTGTTGGATTGAACGTTTGGTGAATACATTTTGACTGTGGTTTACACTTTGTTAAAAAGGAACTGCAGGCTGTAAAAGTTGCTAAAAAAGAACTAAAGAATTCATTTCAGTTCTTTTGAAGAGTAGAGAGCTGCAGAGATGAAGGCGACACTGCTGATTCTCTTATCTGTTGTGGTCCTGATGCTTCCTTGTGGCCTTGGAGAGCCGGGAGTTGCCCTAGGCTGCCTTCCAAGCGAAAGGGTAGTATTTGATCGCAACAAAACGACTGAGGAGAGCAAGCTCCTGAACAAGCACTTCTTTGACTGCCCGAAGCCAGAACCAGGCGTTCCCTGCTTCTTTTACAAAGACATTTCCCCCCCTGTCTTTGGAACTGAGGACATGGTCTCAGGCCGTTCTGACAAGTTCCCGGGCAGTTACACTTTTAAAGTAGTCGGCGGTAATTTACTTCCTAGAGCTCTGGTGGATCCTGACTTCTTCTTTCTCATCGAGATCTCCAACAGTGGAACAGACAACAGGCCGTACTGTGAGCACACTTCGCGCTTTGAGCTGCATGGTTTTGGGCTTCTTCCAGAGTCTCCAGAACATCCTCATAACATGCTTCAGGTCCATGCGTTCAGTGGGAGGAATCATCACCCTGATGCTCATGCTGCTATTAATGTTCACTGTGGTATTCCGGGAGATGTTTAAGGAGTCAAACCCGGAATACTGTGGAAATGTTTTAAGGACCTTCTTCACACTCTTTCAAGTTCTTACGCTGGATAACTGGAACCAGATCTATGTGATCAGCAGTGAAAACGGTGCATCATACACTCACTCCCTCCTGCTATAGCATACATGGACCTGAGTCTGACCACGCTCTGCTGGACTCAGGTAAACATCACATCACACATCAATTATTAATTTTAATATTTAAATTAGACACAAAATAAATAGAAACTCTAAAGAGAACTTTAGTAACAGTGACACACAGTCAGTGTAAGTATTACAGAAGGCAGTTTCTGGAATGGAATCCAAACCACTAGCTGTGTGTTTTTTATCAGATAAATATATAAACTTTACATTTAATTTGTGTGGCCTTTAGGTCTTTCCAAAGCTCCACTAAAACTGGTTACCTAGCTGCTGTAAATCATGACTGAGAATATTCATACTTTATTTACATCTTCATAAAATAAGAGTCGACTGCTGCTGTAAGAAGCACGGAGTAATAAAGCACGAATTCCGGGGTTTCTGAAATCGACTCTCGACTCCTGACTCTCTTGCTTTCCACTCGTTTCAGTTTTAATGTCTCTTTTCATACGATAGAAAACATGAAGCAGATAGAACCGACTCTCAGCCTTTCCACTCATATAGTCATTGGCCAATACTGGACTCAAGAAGCCGACTCTTTTGGAATTGACTCTTCATCACTGGTCCCGCTTTCGACTGTTGGCGCCAGCAACTCAAGAACAGTTGTTTTTTCCTGATCAGATGGTTTGAGTTGTTTTCAGGTCTCCACCTAACACAGTGGTCTAGTTTCTCCTTACTGATTTAGTATCGAGTCGGTCAGCTTCCAAACCCGGAGTCGTGCTTTACTACTGGGAAGTCGCTGTGCTGAATCAACTGGCCTCTACCCGATGAATGTTGCCTGTGACTCTAATGACGTATTATGTCGTAATGTCGTTTAATAAAGAAACAATATCTTCAGCTTTCTTCTCACCCGAGTGATCTTAGACTGCAGATCACTCTCATCTCCCTTTATAACAACCTTAAAACCTAAAATAAATCATCATAGGTAAAAGCACAGACATGGCGGGTATTGGGACACTGGGTTTGAATCCCGGTTTGGGTGACTATGCTGTGCTACACCAATTACAGTCCTAACACTACATCGGCCTACCTGTAAAAAGATTAACCTTGCCAGTTGCTCTGGATAGGAGGGTCAGCCAAATGCCATGAATGTAAAATGTAACCAGCGAGGAAAATCATGATGTAGGATGCACCACTTTCACTGCTGATCTGGTTCCAGTTATCCAGTGTAAGAACCTGAAAGTAGTTCTCACGCTGTTAGGTACTCTACCATAACTGTATCTGCACTTGCCTGCATTTGTGGAGGTGCTGACTGTAAGCTTTCAGGAGAGCCTGGCAAAGTCTCATCCTGAACATCTCTGCCCTGACATGGCTCCAGATCTAGTAGGGGGTGTGAAAAAACAGTCAGGTCCATAAACATTTAGACACTGATAAAGTTACTGGTATTTAAGCTGCTACAGCACAGCATGCTGAAAATGAAATCATATTCAATGTGAACTGAAAGAGATTAAAAGAGATCCATTTTGTTCATGCCATGTAAATGTCAGAGTTCATGCATCTACCATCAAAAAAAAAAAAGTAGTATGTAGGTCAGATGGTGTCTGCAATATTAGATCTGTATGTCACATGGATGCCTTACAGTAGTAGTTTATTAAACATAAAGAAATTTGATTGTACACACACACACACACACACACACACACACAAAGACACACAAACTAAAGACTGTAGTATGTTTATCAGATGAGTGTCTGTACACTACACGTAATATCAGATCTGTATGTAACATGGATGTCAAACAGTTAAACAGCAGCAGCAGCAGTTCTGTAGAGTTACAGCAGAAACACTGACTGCAAGTCAGTCCAGTCATGGAGCAGGAGGTGAATGTGGAGCCTGTAGAGTTTAGTTACTTTATCCTCGTCCTGCTCTTTTCAAACTTTACCTTAAATTTAAAGTGAACTAATCTTTTACTAGCCAAACTACACATTCGCATACCGCGTAGTAGATGAAGCTGGTGGTGGTCGGGTCAGTGATGTCTGATTTTCAGACCCTGCATGTCGCTGTTCTCTCTGTCGCTGTTCTCTCCCGCAGGAGTCGGGCCCGTGGTGATCATGGCTAGTAGAAGTCATGGTGGGCATCCCTCATTTTCATTTCTGAAAGGTGGCAACCCTAGTCTTGGTTCCTCTGGAGGTTTCTTTCTCTGGCTCTGAGGGAGTTTAACCTTGCCCCTGTCGTCCTCGGCTTGCTCATTGGGGGCTTGGAGCAGGATTCTCTGTAAAGCTGCTTTGGAACAACCTCTGTTTGTAAGAGAGGCATATAAATAAAGCTTGACTGACTCAGAACATCCTCACCTGTCATTCTGATCTTTTACATGTGTTTAAAAGTGAGTCAGTGACGTCTTTCACCGTTTCTGGAGTCAGTCACTATTTACAGTGTTCATTCTGTCTGTCTGTTGAAGAGCAGCTGGAGAAGTGTACAGATCTGAAACTGTATGGATAAATTAATATTAAATATAATTATTTTGATCAGTTGGGATCATTTTAATGATGTTTAAATGGTATTTAAAGGTATTTAAGTGTAATTATTTTTATTCTGGTTCTGGGGAAGTGAGAGTAGTTACATTCTGAAACAAAAGAGCTAACTTTGAAATATGTAACATATATAAAGTCTTATAATACAATAAAAAATAAAATAAAAAGTTCTTACATTAGCTAGAATAATAAACAGATATACTGTTAACAGCATTAAGTGTATTCATGTCAGAAAAAATATTGCACATTTTGAGTGTAAATATCTGAATCAAGAAAATCCAGAGGGCTCATTACTTAGTTCAGTTTATTGTCATGTATGAAGAGCAATATCGCTGGTCTAAAAACTTTAATGTGTGGAATGAAATGATGTGGTTTAATTTTTATTTGAGGCTTTAGAGCACTTTGTCTGCTTCAGTCTCTTCAGACTGGTTTTCCTATCACAGCTGGTGCATATTTTCAGTCTGCCTTTAAAGCAGGACACACACCACTAATTAACGTCTCGTAACTGAACACTCCTCATGAACACAGGAGCCACAACCACTCTATACCATAAACACTTCTTTACTGAATTAACATCATGACGTCTCAGCCTGTACATTAGCGTCTTCCTCAGATGTACAAAACATCACTCTAAACTCATTAAAAACTCCTGCAACTGTAGTTTCTTTTCTTGCTTGCACAGAAGGGTAGAGTCAGGAGACCGAAGGCTGGAGATGTTCATGGCGAGCACAGTTCTCTCACAGCTCCTGTCCAAAGACAGTCCAATCCAGTCCAAAGACCCGGTTTCACCCCCTTAAGGTACAAAGAGGATGGGTCAGCTGTCCCTTCAGTGGTGTTTGATCTGTCATCTGTAGAACCCTGATAACAGTCTCCCAGGGACTCCATCCTGTCGGGGCCCTGTTCTGGTGATGGAGCTGTTCCCCACATGGTAAACGAATACACACTTGCTTACAAAACACTGATATCCAACAATTCCCCCTTTCAGATGCCCTGAAAAAGGGTCTTCATTCTCCCATTAACACTAAGAAACAAAACACTTCACCCCTCTCCTTCTGTACAGCTTCAGTGTATAGAACTTGGAATGTAAAATGTAATTGGATGTTCTGGGATTGGTTAACATGATCTGTTCTATGTTAACGTGTGCTACTTGTAGACGTTCGGTTTGCTTGTTGGCACAAAAACAGAAACACTGGATCATAGCACAGATCAGAAATATGCTGATACAAATTGAGATGAAGATCAACAGGCCTTCACGACAGTAAGCCCACCATGAACCAAACCATGAATACAGCTAATTCACATCTACTTGATCCATGTGACTTAGGCGGTCATGCAAGTCCTCTAGTCCTTTAACATACTGGTTTAAATCATTGGTTGGATTGATACCATTAGAGCAACATTTAAAACTGATTACGGAACATGTTCCTCCTTGTTGTGCTATGACATAGTCTAATGCTACTCTGTTTTGGAATATCATCAGTTTGTGTGATTTCAATGTCGTAGCAATGACACCCAGTGATTGAGCAGTGTCGTTAGCAAGTACTTCAATGTTGTGGGCTAGGACCCAAATTTGATCCAAAGCAAGCATAACACCATAGTTTGGGATGCGTGCGCCTAAAAAATCTAGCCCTGAATGTTTGAGTGCATGTAAAATGTTCATGCCCAGGTTAGGATCAGCAACTAATGAGTCACCATTTGGATTTTTTAATCCAATTCAAGTGTTAACCAGATACTTAGTGTGACATTGCACTGCATTTACCTCAAACATGTGGTTACCATCAATACCTATCAACAGGGCGACTGATGATAATTCAGAAGTCCACTTTTTGTTATGCCTTTGGAGCTCTTGAGCTAGACGTTGATTACCCTTATTAGGAGGAATTGTATCCAGAGTGCCGTTTGAGTGTAATTTGGCATTTACAGTACCTGGATATGTAGAATTGGCAAAAATCTCATTGTTTTTGTACCATGTACATATTTCATGTTCACTGGAATGACTATTATCTGTTTGGCTAAGCTGTATCACATACTCACACAAAGGAGGAATTTCTCAGAGATATGGTGACATGTGGTCATAGTTTCCAACAGACCAGGAATATCTATATGGAGTGATTATATCGTCGATCTTATGACCTGGCGCATATGTCTGTTCACATGCTGCTGTACCAGGTGTACAACACTGAGATGGTTTTGACTGAGATATGTGAGGCAGGTGCTAATCTCAGAAGAAGAAACTACTGTTTGTAACTGACGACACGTATCACAGTCAGAGACTGCTCGACCAGTCCAGGCTATTCTGGTACAAACGCTGACTGGATGGGGATACAGACATTCTTTCCTGGAAACAATGCCTGGTTAAACTGAATAGAGTTTCAAATGAATTATCACTGTCCCGTTTGAAAATAGGAGTGCGGAGACATGCGAGTACACATAGAAGAAATTCCATGACTGACCCAATCAAAATTTCAGGATTTCTTTTCGGCATGTTGATCTTTGCAGTGGCAGTTGCTTTTCCGTCTGCACTGAGTGATGACTGGATGGCTTCTTTAAAGTTCAAGTCTTCGGGTGTAGATAATCTTCCTTAGATCCCCAGTTGGTGCAGGTTGAATAGAGTCTTGGGATCAGCAACCTGTAGTTTATCCAGCATCTGGTAAGACACCGTTCTGGAGTTCACTGCAAGACACAGACATACATAAGCAGCATCTTGTAGTCTTTATATACCCAACAGATTAATAGAAATAATTATGACTCAATGCTTCAATATATGGTACCACTCTGACCCTTCCTATCATGGGTTGCTAAGCAACTAAACGGAGGGAGGAGCACTAACTGCATTTGGGGAATAGGGAATCTTCACCCTTAGAGGTCGGCCCCTGCCAGCCTAAAGACCAGCAGTTCTTCCTTCAGGGCTCTCCTTTTAGTGAACCCATCTATCCCTATTTATGGTGGCAGCAACACTTAGTAATGAGAAGCAGGGGTCCATGTTTTCCACCCTTCACATAATACTGCTGCATCTGTGACCAAAAGAACTTGGAATGGCCCTTTCCATTTAGCTTCTAATGGAATAACAGTGTGATTCTTAAATCATAACCCACTGTCCTGGCACAGTCGTATGACCCCCTTTTGGTGGTTCAGTCCACACGTCTTTGACACGTTGCCATGCAGAACTCACTGCATCTGTGAGTTCTTTGCAATATTTTTACAGGGCATCAGACGCAAGATGTACATCTGCCTGTCTGAGGTCGATAGCTCCAGGTAAAGACATGGGTCGACCTGTGATGATCTCATAAGGACTTAGTCCCACTTTACACGTAGGTGATGCTCTGATACTGCACAACACGGCAGGTAAAGCATTCATCCAAGGGACCCCACTCTGATATAATTTAGACAGTCGCTGTTTTATGGTTTGATTCTGACGGTCTGTCCTGAAGCTTGTGGCCTGTAGGGGCAGTGAACTTTCCACTGCATCATTCTCATCACATCCTAGACAACCTGTCCAGTGACGTATGTGCCCTAAACAGATTCTATGCTGTCCAGCAATCCCCAACATGGGATGTAGTCTTGGACAATGTATGAAACGCAGTTCCCCATGTTGTTGGATATGCTTCCAACCAATTAGTCACCAACAATTAACACATCCTGTTTACCTGGACAAGGTGGCAGTGTAATGTAGTCAATGGACTTGGGGGTGACATGGTGTGTACTGCAGGTGATGAAACGCCCACTGCTGTGTTAATGGACTGACAACACACATTGTTGCACTATACTGATGAAAATCTGTGGACCATGCTATTCACACCCATGTGTCCCAAGCTATGTGTTTGTTGTGCCAAATATGGAAGCAGTGCTTCAGGGACTGTATATGTGCTTCCCCTAATCCAGAAACTATTAGAATCAAGACTCGCACCTTTGTCCACCCAGGTCCAAACTTCCATAACTGGAGCATCAGAGTACATTTGCAGTAGTGAAGTACGCAGCCTTTTTGAATCAGGGTTAACAAGTGTATTAGCAGCAGCTACTGACCATTTTGGTAGTTTTCCAGCTGCTCTGGCTGCTGCATCGGCCAAGGCATTACCCTGTGTTTCTTTTAAATCAGATTTACTGTGAGCTTTGACCTTCATCACTGCTAGCTGTGCTGGGAGCTTACTAGCTAACAAAAGCTCAGCAACGAGTGAGGCATGCTTAATAAGTGTACTAGCAGGTGTCATAAATAACTCCATGGCTATATTTTAAATCGGTGTACACACTGACAGTAAGATCAGATGCTAAAACAAGTCTCAGTCAGAGCCACTAGTTCAAGCCACTTGAGCTGAGAAATGATCAGGAAGTCGGCCCTGGGCTACAACAGCATGGGGTGAACACACAACTCAACCCGCGTGCTTACAGCCATCTAGCACCTGTGCTGAACCATCCTTAAACAAAATCATTTCAGGATTTTCCAGAGGAATTTCAGAAATGTCGGAAGGTGGTTTGTGTTAGCACAACACAATCATGATCACTCATCCCCATCACAAGCATCAGACAATGCAGTCATCATTACTGATGAAGGATTTGTGATCTGAGCCCTTTGAAGGCCAATGTTAGGAGCTGCAAGAGCAGCAACCCAGCTACCCCGTCTTTAGGCAGTAACTGTAATTACACAAGCTGAAGACAGTAGAGATCCAACAGCATGTGGACAATGCACTGTGAGAGGTTGAGATAGCACTACTGGGGCACATGTAGAAATAGCTAGGTGTGTAGCTTGAACAGGCCCTAAGCATGGACCAAAACCTGTAGAACTGATGTCCAGTTTGGTTGAATAATAATAAACTGGGCGCATCCGGCTACCGTGTTCCTTCATAAGACACGCAGTCATAAAGCCAGCATGCTCATGTACATACAACGTAAATGGTGTTTCAGGTTACACAAAACCTAGCACAGGCAGAAGTAAGAGCTGATCTGAGCTGTCTGAATGCTGCGTCAGCTTAAACACTATCAGTGTCTTTGGGGGATCCTTTCAGCAAATCATACAATGGTTGAGCAATATGTGCACAGTCTTCAATCCATGGGTGACAGTAATTACACAGACCCATGAATGATCTGAGCCCTTTGATTGTTGATGGAACAAGAAGTGAGCAAATCACAGCAGCACGATCGAGTAGGATGGATCACTGCCCTGCAGTCACTAGCTGACCCAAATACTTTCCTGAAGGGGATGCTAATTGAGCTTTTGCCAGAATGGCTTTGTGTCCCCGTGATCTAAGGTATGCCAGTAATTCAGCCATGAATGATGCCATGAAAACATCAAAGTATTGAACTAAAGTGGACTCTTTAACCGGACATCCTGGTTCTTCCAGACACCGCCTTAAGGCCTGATGGTAGATAGCAGGACTATTATGCAAGCCTTGTGGTAAACGTGTCCACTGGTATGTTTCACCATCAAATGAAAAAGCCAACCAGGGCTGACTATCCTTATGTAAAGGAACTGACCAAAATCCATTAGCCATATCAATAACTGAAAAATGCAGAGAGTGCATCAAAAATAGCACTAGGATATCCTACCGAGGGTGTAATGCGATCAATGCATGTACTAGCGATCCAACAGTCTACTGTGAGACGCCATGCCCCTGAAGCTTTTCTCACTGGCCACTGACAAATTCCCTCTACAGCTTCTCTAGCAAGAGGATACTGTTTAGTGGAAAGAGGGGGAGAACCTGTTAGCCGTACAGGTTCAACAGACCACTCTCATCCTTACCTTGTACCAGATTGGATGACTGATGATACATGGATCCGATACTTGAGTTGCAAGGGCAGAAATTCTTGGTGTCTCCGGCTCAAAATTCAACTGCATTTGTAACAGAGAAAAAGCATGGATGCCTAAAACGGGTGGTGTTTTAATTGGAGCTACTATCAATGGGAGAGAGAGAGTTTGGGACCAAACTTTACACACACAGGCTCTGTCTGATACGTTTCGTGGCTTTCCCCTGTTACCCCTGTGATGACAATATCTGTCTTACTGAAAGGTAACCATAAATCTTTGGCTATTGCTGAAGGAATTAAACTGGCTTGTGCACCTGTATCAACCAAAATCACATTCATGCTCATTCACAGTGGTTTTCACATATAACCTGTTGTCCTGCTCGTGTAGAATTGGTTGCAGGTTTGCTTTTAGAGATGTGTAATTTCACATTAGAATCTCTCTCGCATCCAGCTACACTATCGGCCAGTTCACCCAAAGTAGACTTGTGCCATGTAGCCTGCAGCAGAGGCAGAACTCTTCGCAGCTCTGGGGTTAAACCATCAGCCCACTTAGCAACAGGAACTTTGCCTTCCAAGACACGTCTCACAGGTTCATAGTCTATTTGGCCTATTTGCATATACTGACTCACAGGCTCATTCTTTTTTTTGCCGACAGTCTACAACTTTCCGCCAACAGACAGCAGAACCCAAACTTTCCCGCAACTGGACAAGCAAACCCGCATTACTGTCGTCCACATCTTTCAGAGATTCCAGTTTATCAGCACACGTCTCATAAAATGTCTCCATTTTACCAATTTATCTGGCATTAACACCTGAGAACATATGGATATCACATCTCTTGGACGCAGGAGTACAGTTTGATCTTCCTTGTCATTAATGTTAAAGAGGGACTGACACCCATTTCACGTGGATGTTTGAATTCTTTTGCCAGCCGGTCTATCTGTTCTGGACTTCAGACAATATGTTTGATGGACACCTCGACATCTTCCTCTCCTCTGACTTTTCTCTGTTTCACCACTCCTGGTGCAGCCTTGACCATCTTGAGATTCAGCACAGAGTCATCGCTGTCAATGTAACTTGAAGACTGTGCCTCAGCTTTGCCCTTGAATTGGTTTAGGGAATGGTAAAGTCTGACCTTAGGCTGATCATGTGACTTCTCTCCCTGGTTTTCTAGCATCTCAACTTCAGTTTGGAGAGCAGTGAGTGAGCGTTGCGTATGCTCACGTCTTTTGGGCACTAATGGCTGCTCCTTTATGATTAAAACATTCTTGTTCTAATTGAGCGATGTGTTCCTGCTGTTCTGTCATTAATGGAGCATGCCACTGATGGAATATTTAAACACACCCCTCCAAATCTCTTTTCGCTGCACATTTCCAACACTGTGAAACATTGCTCCTGAGTCCATTCAGATTTTTTACCAATGCTGTATTTCAATTTGGATTTTTTCTTTGAGCACATTTTATCTAACATCTGGCTTAAGTTTGTTTCAAATGCCTCTCTATCAGCATATGTTGACGGCATAGATGCAGCAGCACATGCGGATCTATGTGTGGACAACCAGGTAAACATTTTTATTTGGCATATGTTTACCAAAACCGCACAAATACCCTTTGAAGTAGTGTAACTCCTACTGAAGTAGTATAACTATCTACGTCCCAGACTACTGTCTACCTTTGACCTGGACAGACACTGTTTGCAGATCACAAAGACTCACACTGGATTTTAATATGCTCATGAGTACACAATGTAGACAAGGAACAACACAGTTCACAGATCGATATGATACTCACGATAAATGATCTTGTGAGTTCACCTGAAGCCTAGCTAAGACTTTTAACAAGACAAACAAACAAACCGACTCTTTTCCTTTTCTGGTGCTTTTTTTGCTTTTGTTTCTCAAGTTCTTTTCTCTGGACGTCTCACTCACCAGAGCCAGCAGCTGAAGAGAGATGTTGCGGATCCTGTTCGTGACGTCCGTTGTAGTTTCTTTTCTTGCTTGCACAGAAGGGTAGAGTCAGGAGACCGAAGGCTGGAGATGCTGGAGTAGCTTATTTCATGGCGAGCGCAGTTCTCTCACAGCTCCTGTCCAAAGACAGTCCAATCCAGTCCAAAAACAGAACCTTGTCTCACAGTTATATACCCTGTTTCACCCCCTTAAGGTACAAAGAGGATGGGTCAGCTGTCCTTCAAGTGGTGTTTGATCTGTCGTCTGTAGAACCCTGATAACAGTCTCCCAGGGACTCCATCCTGTCGTAAATGCATAAAGCTCTGTTCTGGTGATGCAGCTGTTCCAAACATGGGAAACGTACACACACTTGTATACATACACACTTGTTTACAAACCTCTGATACATTACCATTAACCAGCGTTGTCCATTAATGGGGTCAATGGATGGGTCCAATCTTCTCTTCTACCCCATCTAGTGGCCTAAACACAGAAACACAACAAAACCAGGAAACCAAATTAATTCAGTCACTCAATCCAAGTCTAAACCAGGAAGGCAGCACAGCATTTTAAACCCGAGAGACATTCA
>JAMWET010001878.1:0-53232 GCA_024036415.1 Prochilodus magdalenae | reverse complement strand
TTAATACAAGTTGAAAAGAAATCCATCAGTTTTAGGGCTGTTACTAAAGTTATGGGTTTGATGTAGAATTTGATGTAGAACAGTGATGATGATGGTAACCAGACGTCAGAAGACTATAGTGCCCCTGAAAGCTCCACGACAGAAAGTGATAATCATCTTCAGTAAGCTGTCTGATGCCTAATGCGTTCTTATAGAAATGGTTTTGGCCTAAATTGTGAAACAGCCCCTATAAAACTTCATTTTCAGACACGTGTCGGTTCACTGGTGGTGTTGTGTAATAAACAAAATGGCTATATTTGTGTTTGTGTAGACATGGTGACCCCTGCTTCCCATCACCACCACTGTAAAGAAATACAGTACCAGTCAAAAGTTTAGATACACTCATCTAAATGAATGTAGCTGGTGATCCTAAAGACTCTACAGTCTGAACCAGTCCATATCCTGATACACCACATCTACTCCTGATGTACACAGTATGATACTCCTCCATATCTCCACCTCTAATATTTATTTAGTGGTGTAAAAACTTTGATCTCTTTTTCTGCACAGTGTAAAAGCTCTAGTTCTCCTTTCAGGTTAGTGAAGATATCATGATTGGACCGACCAATAGAATCGCTCCAAACCTGCTTAGTAATAAACCTTGTTCTATCAGCTCCACTGCAGGGTAAGGAAGCTGGATCATCCTCCTGTACAGCTCCACTCTGGAGGGGTTTAAGGTGGACTGTATAATTCCATTCTGGAGGTGTTTAAGGTGGACTGTATAATTCCATGAGTGCCAGTTCATAGTTTGATGTCTTCGCTTTTATTCTACAGTAGAGCTTTAAGATAAACAGAAGGAGAACCTTCTATGAAGAGCCGTGTCTGAACTTTTAACTGGTGCTGTGTGTGTTTGAGTATAGTATGATAAAACTTTGGCCTGAATTGTTTTGTACTGCTTGATGGTCGAGGATCTCTGTAATGTCTTGTCTTTTACTCTGTTTGTTTCTATCTGTATTTGTCTTTGTTTTCCTTCTTCTGTGTGTCCTGCTTATACTTTTGTTGTTGGGTTTAACCTTTTGACTGGAAAATAATTTTGGGTCTGTATATTGACATGACTGCCATAAAGTAGTTTAAGATTAGGGATTAGCTGCACATATCTCACTACTAATACTACTACTACTAATAATAATAATAATAATAACAATAATAATAGTAATAATATTTATTTTAGAGTTTTCCCTTAGATTTCATTTTACATTAAAGTGAATGATAACGAATGAAAATGCAATTCCATAGGAGAGTGGATGATCCAGCACCACTAAATCCCACTGATATGTCTTTATAATGATGTTGAAATATATGAAATATCTATTTATGAAATATAAAGCACTGATTTTAAGCACTGATTTTCCAGCCTGATTTCTGTAAAGCACTAGAATCATTGTTTAAACGCAAAAATAATTTATGCATGTTCAGGGGCTTAATACATTTATAATACGTCCTAGAATTAAGACCTCCATCCTAAAGGATCAACTCAGTCTTCAGTTCTTATAATAAACGTGTACACAGCAAGTCCTGCAGACAGGGTGATGTTGACGGTCGTCCCCGTCCTACTTGCTGCTCTGGTGTTACCTCTGGATTGCGTGATCCTCCCCAAATATTATACTTCCAAATAACTCTGAGATTATTAATTGCGATTACCAGAGAACGTATATCTCAGCAGTCTCTGCGCGCACTGAGAGGATGCCTGCGATTCATCAGGCAGCTCTGCTGAATACTCAATGGGAGCGTCCCAGAGTGGTCAGTGCACTGAATGAAAATCGCTGCGCTTCCTTTTTAAACACTCATTTGCCTCAGGAGCGCCGTCCCAAACGCTGGCTGCAGCAGGTGTGTTACTAATTCTGGAATTTTCACTACGAGATAACTGCGGAAGATAAAACCGCCGGAGGGACCACAGCATCCAGCCTTGAGTTTTCTCAGCACGTCTTCGCAGATTACAGATATTATCCATTAAAACAGCCTAAAATCAAAATACCCATAAATCTTGGACACTGTAAATGCAATGCTATTAAAAGCTACCTAACACTTCAGTATACACAGGAACATAGCAGGCTTGGCTTTATTAATGCAGCGCCTCTCAAAATATATACACTGCATTACATTCGATTTGTAAGAGCAATGAAACAATGGAGAACAAATACAGTAAGCAAAAAAATGAAATATTAATAGACAACAGGAAACAGACACGAGCTTTCAAAGCAGTGTGCTGATAAAAGATCCATCTATTACAGACAAAAAAAGAATAGTTCTTTAACAAACTTTCCACCAAGAGGAAAAGAACCAAATGCGGTTCTTCTCTGGTAAATTACATTTTTGGCTCCTTAGTTTTAAAAGCCAAGACTGGGGACTGAGACATGAGGTCATCTAGTCTGTGTTTAAGTGGATCTGGTAAAAATGAGAGTGGATCTAAGCATGATTAGAGTGAATCTGGTAAAACTAAGTGAAAAACAAGAATGATCTAAATAGAAGTAGATTGGATCTGAAATATAACAATGATCTAGATAGAAATACAGTGGATCTGCAAAATAAGAAGGATCTAGATATAAATAGAGTGGATCTGAAAAATTAGAATGATCTGGTTAGAATTAAAGTTGATCTGATAAAAATAAGAACGATCTAGTTAGAATTAAAGTTGATCTGATAAAAATAAAAACGATCTAGTTAGAATTAAAGTTGATCTGAGAAAAATAAGAACAATCTAGTTAGAATTAAAGTTGATCTGATAAAAATAAGAATGATCTAGTTAGAATTACAGTTGCTCTGATAAAAATATGAACGATCTAGTTAGAATTAAAGTTGATCTGATAAAAATAAGAACGATCTAGTTAGAATTAAAGTTGATCTAATAATAATTAAGAACGATCTAGTTAGAATTAAAGTTGATCTAATAAAAATAAGAACGATCTAGTTACAATTAAAGTTGATCTGATAAAAATAAGAACAATCTAGTTAGAATTAAAGTTGATCTGATAAAAATATGAACAATCTAGTTAGAATTAAAGTTTATCTGATAAAAATAAGATTAAAGTGGTAAAAATGTGAATACATTTGATCTGAACGAGAGAATATATGGTAAAAATCAGAACAGATTTAGATGCATTTATTTCATAAAGACTAAATAGGATGTATTCTGGGAGAGAGTGGAATTTCACTGTAGTTGGTATGAAACTGGATTTTGTTGGAATGAAAGTGGATCTGTTCAGAACAAGCCTGGTACAGAATGAGACTGCGTTTAGACAGACCGAGACTGGATCTGTTCAGAATGTGAGTGCATACGGGTAGTTTAAATGAGTTTAAACTCTGTTTGGAATGAGAGTAGATCCAGTAAGAATTAAAGTGGGTCTGTTCAGAGTGAGCAAGAATGGGTACAGAATGAGAGTGGATCTAGTCATGATAAGAAGTACCTGTTCAGAATGAGCATGGATCTGTCCAGAATGAGATTAGATTTGGTCAGAATGAAAGTGGATCTACTCAGAATGTCAGTGGGTCTAGTTGGAAGGAGAGTGGATTTGTTTGGAATGAGAATCGATCTGGAAAAAATTAATCTCATCAAGAAGAAGGTAGATCTGGTCAACATAAGAGTGGGTCTATTTGGAATGAGAGAGAACCTGTACAGAATCAGAGTAGATCTGGTCAGAATTAGTGTACCTCTTCAGTATGTAAGTGGATTTGAGCTGAATAAAAGTGAATCTCCTAAGAATGAGACTGGATCAAGTTGGAACGAGAGTTTATCTGTTTAGAATGAAAATCGATCTTGTCAGAACGAGAGCAGTGCTGATCAGAGCGAGAGCAGATCTATTCAGAATGAGAGTGGATCTGAAGAGGACAAGACTGGATCTGCTGAGAACAGGAGTGGATCTGTTCAGTATGAGAGCAGACCTGGGCAGAACGAGAGTGGATCTGTTCACAAGGAGAGTGGATCTCCACCATAAAGGTAGAACAGGACTCACAGTGATTTTTGATGTATGTTAATATTTACTTTTGTTAATTATTGCTTTATTTTACATATTTGAGTCAAATACAACCAGTTCAGTGGCTTCTAATCAACGTAAGTGGTTCATTTCTTCATTTCAGGTTGAGACATTTTTACAGTCTGAACCAGAGTTGATCTGATCCGAGCTCTTGTTGAGATCCAACATTCAGAACTTAAGACAAGCTACAGTAGATCATCTCAGCCACAATGCTATTATCAGTCATAGAATCAGCACTGTTACTGGAGGATGCCTGTTCTAAATCAACACTGTAAGTGTACAGTATATGCAAAGATGCCATCACCATATTCCCTTCCACAGATCCCGGATGGGTAAACTGACTCAGTCTGGATATACAGACACACCATCTAGTAAAAGCATAAGAGCACATCAACGGCACATGAGCACCCGAGCAGCGCAGCCTTGATCCAGTCACGTACTGCGGCGGCTTTAGCAAATTACAGCCGTATCAGTGTCTGCAGCTCCAGCCCAGCGCAGTTATCATTAACGCGAGAGCGGCGTTAACGATTAATCTTATTGTTAAATGAGGATACATCTGCATCCACGGCTAAGCGGGATTTCGCCCCGGCTTTATATAGTCCTTCATCTTCCGTCCCCTCGCTCGGCTCCGTCCCAAACAGCCCTTCCTCTTTATTCGCCCATTTCCTCTCCTTTCTCTCTGCCACTCTTCTTCCATTTGCCATTTTTCTCACTCCATCTCCCGTTTCGCCCCTTCTCTCTATCTTTCCATCTTACCCTTCCCACCCCGCCCCACCCCTCCACCCTCTCTCTTTTTTTTTTTCCCCTTTCCTCAGCAGCCCCTGAATTGAATGCACAAATTACATCCCTCCACCTTTCACTCCCACTAAATCTTTCCTTTTTTCCACTTTGCTGAGCCTGAATATTTTATTCCTCCCATCAAATATGCATCCCATTAATTAAGTTAAATTACTCCTGACTGCCAAATATCCTCTGCCGATGACTGTCAACACAAAATGCATGGCTTTGAACTTCTAATGACACGGCCTCACTCGCAGCTGAGTTACAGCCTTCAGAAAAGCGTCCACGGGCAAGCGATCAACCCCCGTTACTCTCTGCCAAGCTGCAAATTAAGTGCCGGTTTCTTTTTCCCCTGGCTTGCTTCAAGCCCACCCCCCCCACACTCTTTAACAAGCCCACAATGGATGACATGCGTGCTCTTGACAAGCAAGAACTTCCATTTTAATTATATACCTTTTCCTCATCTTTTAATTGCTGTTGTTAATCAGTCATTAACTTCTGCCGCCCCCCTCCCGAGCCGCGAAATCCTAAATCAACCCGCGGCACGTCCCGGGCTCCATAAATTCCATCGCTCCTTCTCTCCTTCGCCGGGGCGCTCTAACGTGTAATTTCATTTATTTTTAAAACTGTCATTTTTCCAAACAGAGGTATTTGTTATTTGTTCTAAAGGGGTGGGGGGAGGGGGATTGGGATGGGGGGTTGGGGGGGTGCGAGGGGTTGACAGTAAGGGGATTTTAATCATAACTTGCATTAAATTATCCGTCTCCGGATCTGTCAGGGGGGATAAATTCAAGACGACGCTAAGACGCTGCTATTGAGTAATTGTGTTCCGCGCAACACTAATATTACCGCTGACTGATTCCAAACAATGGTGATTGAGCTATAGGGCTATTTGCTTTTCACCCTCCCTGGATAATTCCAACCTGTCCTAGAAGCCAAAAGGATCTCCATACAAGTACAGATACGGCAGTGACAATGGGCCTATTTGTCTCTCCTCCTCCCGAAAGGAAACAGATGTTCTGGAGAAGCCGACGAGGAGCAACGTGAGCCAAAGCGCTCCTCCGAACGGCCCTGAACGCTCGGTGGGAGGGGTGCGCTGATATGATATGACAGACAGGGATGGGGCCCTTTGACAACGGAAAGAAAAGGTCTCAGCCCCGCGCTGTCGGCGCGATAGCTCCTTTTACCAGTCTCAGAATAACCTAACGCTCCACCCATGAGCCACAAAAAGACCTAATTAAAGAGAGAGCTCACGTTCCTCCTGCCTTTGCACGTCTATAGGTCGACATGGGACAAATAAATAACACTACACATCCACAACATTCGAAATCAGCCGGCGCATCAACTAGCAAAGGGTTCCTCCTAAAGAACCTTTCAGTGGATGGTTCTGTAAGGATACGCTTTTCCCCGAAACTGTTCCTCCAAGCCAAGAAATATTAAGTAACATTGACTCTGATTGGACTTTCGTTTGTTGCTGTCCTATATCTAGGTTCTTTATCAAAACAGAACCACTTGTGGAAAACCTTGGTTATTTCCCTAGAACCGTACACCCAAACCAAGAACCCTTTGGCTTTATTTATGGGAGAGTACTTGACTGTAATACTGTAAAGTGTTGACTCTACCAGATAGGAGAAGGTTCTTTGCCATATAAGAAACACTTTTGGTTCCCTGGAAGAAACCTCGGTTATTTCCCTAGAACCGTACACCCAAACCAAGAACGCTTTGGCTTTATTCATGGGAGGGTACTTGACTGTGATACTGTAAAGTGTTGACTCTACCAGATACCAGAAGGTTCTTTGCCATATAAGAACCACTTTTGGTTCCCTGAAAGAAACCTTGGTTATTTCCCTAGAACCTTACACACAAACCAAGAACCCTTTGGCTTTATTCACGGGAGGGTACTTGACTGTAATACTGTATAGCACTGATGCTATCATAAAATAAATTTACCAGAAAAGGTTCTTTGCCATATAAGAACCACTTTTGGTTCCTGAACAGAAAGATTGGTTATTTCCCTAGAACCGTACACCCAAACCAAGAACCCTTTGGCTTTATTCATGGGAAGGTACTTGACTGTAATACTGTACAGCGTTGAAAAAATAAAATAAATTTACCAGAGAAGGTTCTTTGCCATATAAGAACCACTTTTGGTTCCCTGCAAGAAACCTTGGTTATTTCCCTAGAACGGTACACCCAAACCAAGAACCCTTTGGCTTTATTCATGGGAGGGTACTTGACTGTAATACTGTAAAGTGTTGACTCTACCAGATACCAGAAGGTTCTTTGCCATATAAGAACCACTTTAGGTTCCCTGGAAGAAACCTCGGTTATTTTCCTAGAACCGTACACACAAACCAAGAACCCTTTGGCTTTATTTATGGGAGGGCACTTGACTGTAATTCTGTACAGCATTGGAAAGATGAAATAAATTTAACAGATACCAGAAGGCTCTTTGCCAAATTAGAACCACTTTTGGTTCCCTGAAAATCTTAAAATTGGTGTCTCTGTAGAGAACCAGTTTTGCTAATGTTTCCCCAAAACCTGTTTATCCAACCCAAGAACCGTTTAGCATTTCGAGAGGGTAGAAACTGAAGCCATCAAAAAGACACCAAAAGATCCTCTCAGACTCAGTTCTCCGAACACTTTTCAAAGGTATGATATTCCAAACCAAGAACTTCTTGGGAACCTTTTTTTTCAGACGCGATTCTTTACGGAACTGAAAGTGGTTCTTCTTTGCCATCGCTCAAAGAACCCTTTATGAAACCTTTCTATAAAACCGGCAACCCTAATCGACTGTGATTTGTTGCTATGACAACATAATGGGTTCTTTTTCTTCTGGTTCCTGACCCCTTCTCGTTCCCTAAAGCCCTTCAAATTGATCTTCAGTCCCCTAGAACCTTACACCCAAACCAAAACCCCTTTAGCATTATTTCAGAGGGTCCTGGACTGCAATTTGATACTTTCATAAAAATAGGGAACCAGAAAAGGTTCTTTGCCATATAAGAACCACTCTTGATTCTCTAAACTACTGACTCTTTATAGAACCATTTTGGAAATATTTAACCTAGACCTCATTCATCCAACCCCAGAACCTTTTAGCTTAGTTAGTTTTTAATTGAGTAAAAAATTAAGATACCACATTTGACTTCCTACAAAAATGTGTGAAGAACTAGCCCCCTGGGTCTAAACCAAGATTGCAGATCTTTTTTATATATACAATAAAGTTAAAAATAAAGGTAAAAAAAAACAAAAATAAAGGTAAAAAATGTAAAAAAATAAAAGTTAAACATTTTAAAATAAAATTAAAAATAAAGGTAAAAATAAAAGTTAAACATTTAAAATTAAAAGTTAAACATTTAAAAATAAAGTTAAAAATAAAAGTGAAACATTTTTTTTAAAAAAAGTAAAACATTTAAAAATAAAATTAAAAATAAAGGTTAAAAATAAAGTTAAAATAAAGTTAAAAACAACACCTAATAATGTCCATGCTTCATAGCGAATCAAGTTATTTCCCTCTAGAACCCTTTATACAAGAACCCTCATGAAGCTACGCCTTTATTAACATACTACCACCTAAAGCTTTTTACCTCCAGATTTGAGAACTGCTTAGAAACCCTGGTGTTTAAATTCGGGTCACAGTAGCTACTGCGGAACTTAAGTGTGCTTTGGTTAATGTATCGAGGGCCCAGGGTCTTGTTATAAGCTGTGTAAGCAGTCGTGCAGGGCCGCCAAATGTTTGGAAACGGTTCTGAATGTGACTGTCTGCAGACCTGCAGATGTTTACAGAGGCTGTTTACAGCTGCTGTGCTGTGAGTAGCAGTGGAGTGGGTTGGTGTTAAGTGATTCACTCAAGGGCACGACAGCAGCTTAGCACGGCGTACATGCTGCCCTGAGAGCACAGAGGCAGACTTCTGACCAATAACCAAATAGCTTACATGAGCACTGATCAATATCAAAACATTGTGACTGACTTCAATTGTGTTTAGGAGCTAGAAATACCAGTGTATATGAATTTAGTTTTCTATTACATAGTTAATACATAGTTATTACATGGTTATAGCATGCTTATGACATAGTTGGTACATAACTTATTAAATTTTGCATGTCATATTAAAATATCTATCAATAAATAAATCTGACTGCCACTCATTAAGAGACCCTTTAGCACCTGAGACATCATTGAGAAGTAAAGCCATTCATCTGGGCAGTAAGCCATCAAATAAACCACATTTGCTGTACAGATAAAGTAATCTTAATAGGGTTTTTGGCTCTTGTTGCTGCAGATGGTGCAGTAGGGGTGGAGGTGGAGGGACACCAGGCTTTTCTGGACATGTGACAACAGACCGTTCATCCTGGTGCTGACCACGGTGCCGCCACACACGGATTCGTTGGGCGTCTCCACCAAGACTAAAGCGGGACTCGTCACTGAAGATGACCCAACGCCATTCACTCTCCATGGCAGTCTGGTACGACACCACTGCAGTCTTTGGTGAGGTTGACGTGGTGTTAGGGACAGTCCTTGGAATGGTCTGCATGCATGTGGTCCTGCGTGGTGCAGCCGTCTACCAATGGTGCTGCACTAACAGGATGACTCATGGAGGACACCACTGCTCGCTGGACGTCTGTAATGGTGGCTGCTGCTGAATCCTTTGCATGTCTCACAATGTCAAACCTACACACCAAGTTTGCACCATGATTTCCTCTCCCTGTGCGTCTTGCCATGTGTTGCTGTTCTGGTCTCTGCCTCCTCCTCTGTCCTGCCTCCTTGTCATTTGACTCAGCTGTGTGTAAGTATCTATTTCTCTAGGTACCAGCACTGACCCCCTGTTCAGGCAGTGTCTGAGCTCATGGTGAGTTTTAGGCTCTAAACTTCCTCTACTAACTGGAATATTATCCAACAGATCACTAAGCACGGTTGTAAGTCGCTCTGGATAAGAGCGTCTGCTAAATGCCTCAAATGTAAATGTAAATGTAAATGTGTAGCCTTCAGTCTGTTATTTGCTGTAGATGGAGCACTTTGGGTTTTCTAAAACTACATTCAGTTGATGGTTCTTTAAGGAACCGGTTTGCAAATGCGGGGCTTAAAACCATACATCAAAGCCAAGAACCTTCAACTTTAGGTTTCAGAGGACAGACAAAAAAAGGAGTGTGACGAATCCTGTGTCTAGAACCCCTTAGGAACCTATAAAGTATCTATAACTTCTAAGGTTCTCAAAACCTGCAGAAAAGTTTACACCCATCTAAATGGATGGTGTTGGTGATCTTAAAGACTCCACAGGCTTACACTTACCGGCTCCAACTGAGGAGATGATTCTGATATACCACATATCATCACTGCCCAAGGAAAAATAAGTATCTCCAAAACGGTAACTTTACAGGAGAGGCCAAAAACCTCATTTATCTTTAATGTAAGTCAATGGAACCAGACATCTTTCCAGACAGTTTTGGGCCATTTCTGTAGGTCCATTCATCATGAAATTCTGACACAGTGTAAACAGCAGCTGGTGTGTTCAAACGATGAATAAAAGTAAAAATGGACAAAAGTGGAGATAGATATATATATATATATTTTTTTTTTTTTTTTCATTGGACAGTGACGATATTCCCCTAATGTACCACAGTATGGTACTCCTCCATATCTCCACCTTTAATATATATTTAGTGGTGTAAAAACTTTGATCTCTTTTTCTGCACAGTGTAAAAGCTCTAGCTCTCCTTTCAGGTTAGTGAATATTCATGAGGGACCGACCAATAGAATCGCTCCAAACCTGCTTAGTAATAAACCTTGTTCTATCAGCTCCACTGCAGGGTAAGGAAGCTGGTTCATCCTCCTGTACAGCTCCACTCTGGAGGGTTTTAAGGTGGACTGTGTAATTCCATTCTGAAGAGTTTTAAGGTGGACTGTATAATTCCATTCTAGAGGGTTTTAAGGTGGACTGGATAATTCCATGAGTGCTAGTTTATAGTTTGATGTCTTCACTTTTATTCTACAGTAGAGCTTTAAGAGAACATAGGGAGACCCTTCTTTCAGGAGCTGTATCTAAATGTTTGGTAGTGTATGTGTTTGGGTGTGGGGTAATTAGACTTTGGGCTGAACTGTTCTGTAACTGACTTGTCGTGGAGGCTCTGTAATATCCTGTCCTGGTCTTTTATGCCTATGTTTTCCCTCCCTTGTGTGCCTCACTCATGTTTTCATGTTGTTTGGGTCTTTCTCCTCCACAGTCCTGCCTCCTTGTCATCTATCCCACCTGTGTGTACCCTGTAGCCCCGCCCTCTTATTAGCCCCAGGTGTTTCTCACATGTTTGTTTCTGTATAGTCCCAGTGGGTGCCTTGTGTTTACGCTGTGCCTAGTTTCTCGGCCCACAGTTTCACTGTTTCTCAGGATTCTTGTTGGTTATGCTCTCTTTCGCCTCTTCTAGTTTTAATTTGTTCGTTTTTTGTGTTGTTGCTTTTGTGAATTTTAATCTTTTCCATTTTTTTTTCCCCAAGTTTCTCTTTTGACTTTCAGTTTTTTGCTTTTCCAACATGGATCCCAATGAAACATGTATTCCGCTGTTAAAGGAATGTTCTGTTTTCCATCATTATGACCATCATTAGTATTTACTAAGCTCATCAGATTCACCAGACACCCTGATTCACCTGTGACTGAAACATACCCAAATTGTGTAACACCTCCACCAGCACCAATAACAGCTGTGATTGGATTGGGCATGGACTGGACAAGTTTCTGGGTGTAGCTCACATCAATGTTCAGACTCTCTTACATCAAAGAGTTGGGCTGTTGAGCCAAATTTGGTAAATGGCTTCCCTGGCGTTATACTGGTAGACCCACAGATTTCCAAGTGGGCTCAAATCTGGGGATTTTGAGGGCCAATCCAGATGTGTGAACTCTACTGAATGTTCATCATGCCATATAGGATTATTAGGAATAGGAATGTTGTGTTCTTTGGTAAGATGATGAGCAAAAGGCAAAACCTGGTTGTGAAGCAGCTCAGTGTAGGCACTCCGGTTCACATCTGCTGCCACCTCAACCATATAACCCATTTCCACCCAATTAGAATGCCCAGGACATCACAGAGGGGACAGAGGGGTTTTTGTCTGGGGGGCTTACCTGTTGATAAACAGACCAAAAGAAAGGGGGCGGGGCGTCTGGTTACATTGACTTGCATTAAAGCTAGAGATTGTTTTATGCAGGTTTGAGGTTTTGGGTTGTGGACATGGCGACTCCTGGTTCCCATTACCACCACTGTAAAGGAACTACACCAAACCCACTCCTGTTTACATCTCAGCCACTGAATTATGCAGAAATTATGGGAAATCTCTGGAATACTACATCAGTACAGACTACCGTTCTGCCATTCGGTGCTCCAGGTTGAGGGTAAGAGCAGTGGCTGATATCTGTAATGGAAATTAAAAGCACTGATAATAACAGGGACTGGATTCTGCCCAGTTCAGGCACATCCAGCTGATAAAGCCCTGAGTTGACTGTCCCTCTGTCTCAGTACACTGCAGTGGAGTTGGACTTCTCTCGGTGTAGTTCTCTTAACGCCTATAGAGGATATTTTTCTTACACATCACACTATACTTCAAACATATAATTATAATCACTGAGTTGGCTGACTTGCTATGACAACAGTATTTAAGTCGCGCTGATATGAAAGGTCTCTGTAGACTAACGCGTGTGTGTGTTTCATTACATTATCCAGCATGGACCCCTCTTTACTATTACCCCACAGACACTCACACACAGACACACGAGCAGTGTGCTGCAAATTCCAAACACTGAAATATTCCCAAACTGGAAATTCCCATATTAAAGGACCCATAGTTTCCCCTTGTCTTATTGTTTGAAAGGTTGATGTAGCACGTAAATATAGTTACACAGCAACGGGTTATGTTTTTGATGTCACTACTCTCTTACATTGATCTCCCCTATTCTCCAGCCTACAGCATTGTAGTCCTGCCCACTCACACAGTGTGTTTCAGACTTGACAATCTCATTAACATACATAACACTGAACTGTGCATCATTATTTTTTAAAATACTGCATATAATATATATACACTTATATATATATATATATATATATATGTGTATATATATATAATATATATACACTTATATATATATATATATATACATAAATGTTTAATCTGGATCAACACAGGGCAGCCAATCAGAACAGAGAATTCAAAAGCACAGTAACAAAAACAGCATGATTATTTCAAAGGGATGAAAAGAGGGATTAACATCAATTATAAAAAATAGCACAGATTTGTTTTTTTACATAAAACTACTCAAATGTTATATGTGGACCTCAAGGGGTGAGATATACATGTGTGTGTATATATATATATATATATATATATATATATATATATATATATATATATATATATATATATATATATATATATTGTAATCCTAAAATATCATCAGCAAAGAAAGACATCTTACCATCAACAACAACATATATAAACACAGTGCAAACTCTTGTGTTGGTTGACTGGTGGTTTAGATGGTAATTGAAATGTCTATGTCTGTGTTGTTGACATGGTGACCCCTGGTTCTCATCACCACCACTGTTAGGAACATTTGAACCATCTCACACCAAACCCACTCTCAATCTCTCTCTCTCTCTCTTTCTCTCTCTCTCTCTCTCTACATTTATATATATACTCCTCATAGAAGGTTCTCCTTATGTTTATCTTAAGGTTTCACCCTAGCATAAAAGTGAAGACATCAAACTATAAATGATCTCTTCTGGTAACTACAGTCCACCTTAAAGACATCCAGCTTCCTTAACCTGCAGTGGAGCTGATATAACAAGGTTTATTACTAAGCAGGTTTGGAGCGATTCTATTGGTCGGTCCATCATGAATATTCACTAAACTGAAAGGAGAACTAGTGCAGAAAAAGATCAAAGTTTTTACACCACTAAATATATATTAGAGGTGGAGATATGGAGGAGTATCATACTGTGCTACATCAGGAGTAGATGTGGTAGATCAGGAATCAGTTGGAACTGGATTTTTTAAGATCACCAAAATCGTCTATTTAGTAAACTTTTGACTGGTACAGTGTATGTGTATATATATATATCCCCAGAGCTGGGTACAGAGATGTACAGAGATGTACCCAGTGAAGTATTTTGCAACAGAGACGTGGCGTCTAGACAAAATACAAGCTCATCTATTTGGTTAAATGAATTATGCAAAAGAGGGGTCCCGGCTCCTCGCCGGTTAAAAGTAAATATTTAATATTCATCGGCGCTCTCTGAAATTACAAAACACTTTTGTATGGCTAAATGTTTTTCCTAGGCCTGCGAAAATTGCCCATTTTAGCCAATTTGGTTCGCGCCCCTGAAGACTTTGATTTGGATGTATGGAGCTTTTAAGTCCAGGGCGCTTTAGAAGACTCCACTTGTTGTACTGTAAGCGCAAATAAATGGCTTTCACAATTAGAGGTTTAAATAATGCAGCGGCTCACGCTCGGTCTTACGCAGGATTCCAAAGAGCTTTCTAATGCACATAATGATTAAGTGTAATTCAAATACCAACTGTGTTGTTCAAAATCTGACAGGCAATAATTTGCTCTATTATATTGTGCCATTTAATTGCCCGCTACCGACATCCTTTGACATGTCATGAGGCAATGATTTACAATTACTCTAGCAGTGAAGCTCGGCGAATGACAATATAATCATCTACATATCCCCTCTCATCTGCCGCAACTAGTAGGGCGAGTAAAAATAGTTACAGCTCGCAGTTTTAACGGGATTCTATTCGAGGATTAAGGAACGTTACTGCGGAGGGCCATGTTCCACAATGGGCTCGGTTTAAGAGTCGGCCGGGAGCGGAGATGATTTTGATTTGCTGTCAGGAACGGGCCTGGAAGTGAGGGCGCAGCATTACTGGTGTCAGGCTTTAATCTTAACGAGGAGAAAAGCAAAGGGAAGGGATCTAAAAACAGGCCGGAGTCGCGTGTCCTCGGACATTAAGACCGACTCGGAGTAACTTCACGAGGGATACAATAGCCGAACGCGGTATTTATCCATCGGATGGGAACGAGCAGAAATAAAACAGTCATAGAAAAGGAAGCCATCAACTGCCTCCAGCAGAGGCCGGCTGGAGTGAAGGAGTGGGTGGTGGGTGGGTAGGGGGAGTAGGTTGTGGTGGTGGTGGTGGAGGAGGGGGGCGAGACTACTCGAGCACTGAATAAAGTTAAAGTATCCTGCCCTAATTTGAGCAGGGAAAGATGGAAAACAAGTTTGTTCCGTATTAAACCAATGTTTCACAGCGTTTAAGGAGCTCATGCATAATTTAGTGGCTACAAAAACGAGCACAAACGTGGTGGGGGTGGCGGCGGGGGTCCTTGGAGGGAAGCCGAGGCTGCTGAGTGCACTGCCTGTTTTAAAAATGATGGAGGAGAAGAGGGGATTCTCATTAAGCGGCTTCGCTCCACCCCGAGCGGCAGACACCGGAGAGAGGCGCCCGTGAAATCACCGCCTCATGTTTCCCCATTAAATATGAAGAATCGCACAATATGTGCAGCGAGGCACTTTGCCGGGGTCAGTCGCCGCCGCGCTTTTCTGCTGTATCTGCAGGTCACGTTGTGATGACCGACTTTACCCACGTTCAATCAGGTCCCCGTGTTTTTAGGAGAGATGGAGCAGGGAAATTATAACAACACCAGGCAGGGGGACTTTTAATGAGGAAAAATTAGGTCTAGTGCACCGCAGAGTGCAGTTCCTCCTTTGCGTGGGGGACGTGGGAGAACTTGTCCAACATGGACTTCTGGCGGCTGCATTACCTCGGACGCTACTACCCGACCAAAGTGTGGAAGCAGGGAGCTGATTACTCGTCACCTTTCAAACGCAAGGAGTCGATTTGTCCATAACTGACATGATATGTTTGTGTGTTGGTGGCTAGTCTTGTTGGTCTGTAATGTATTTCAATGGGGCCCACTGATGGGCACCATGGCCAGTTTCCTAAACATAGTTCAATGGGGCCCAAGGATGCCCAACCAACAGTGAGCATCACATGTAGTACTATACAACCCAACACGGATCTTGGAGCTGGACACCATCCACACTACCTGGCAAAGGTATGGAAGCCAGCAGTGGATCACTTGTCCATTTCAAATGCAGTTGAAACCATTTTGTCCCAAAACGACCCACTGCAATATGTTCAGAATCAGAATCTCTTTATTTTACCAAGTATGTTACACATACAAGGAATTTGTCTTGGTAAGAGCAACACATATGACAAGTAACAAAAACAAGTAACAAAAAACACAGAACACAGATTATTTACAGTATTAAACTAAAGGAAAATTACTCTAAACAATAAATAGGGTAGGGGATAAATTAAAAAAGTAAAAAGTACTAAAGGTAATAAAAAGCTGAAGAAGCTGAGAGATGTAAAACAGATTTAGTTGAAAAATAGAAAGTTACAGATGACCTGAATATTTACAGAATCACTGATGGTTATGTACTCCTGCTGTAGTGTGTTGATGGTTAGTGTTGTTGGTCTGTAATGTATTTCAATGGGGCCCACTGATGGGCACCATGGCCAGTTTCCTAAACATAGTTCAATGGGGCCCAAGGATGCCCAACCAACAGTGAACGTGACATGTAGTACTATACAACCCAACACGGATCTTGGAGCTGGACACCATCGACACCACCTGCCAAGAATATGGAAGTAAGGAGTGTTTAATTGTTAAATTTTAAATGCATTTAAAGTCACATTTTTTTTATTTTACCGCAGTCGACCTACTGTAATATGTACACTGACATCAATGTGCTCTCGCCATAGTAAGATAAGATAATCCTTTATTGATTCCACAGTGGGGAAATTTGCAGTGTTACAGCTGCACAGAGGAAAAAACTGAAGTGTCAGGAAAATATACAAATAATAAATAAGATCTATATATAAAAAGTGCAGAAAAATATAGAATTAAATACTAAAAAATTAAATCCAGAAGACAGGATTATGCTATGCAGTTTTATTGCACATAGTAGAAATAGAAATATTCTATTATTCTAATATTCTTTTATAGTGTAGTGTTGGTAGGTAGTACTGTCCGCCTATAAAACGGTTTAGTAGGTTCCACTGATTGACAACATGGCCCATTTCTATAATGTGGATCAGTGAGTCCAATGACCGGTTTCACAGGTACAGATGTTCAACCAGTAGTGAACATCAAAAAGTGGACCTCGATGACCCAACACTCATTTGGAGTCAGACACCATCCACACTGCCCGCCAAAAGTTATGGTTAAGTGGTTGTTACATTGTTGTTACAATGTTATTACAAATTTCAAATGCACTGGAAGCCAAATTGCCCAGAACAGACCCACACACTGCGTATGTTCACTGACATCTATGTACTCTTGCCTCAGTGTGTATTATGGGAGAAGCCTCCCTCACTCCCTCACTAATAATTAAACCCTCCTAATGTAACACCTGATTGAGCTGATGAACCTTCAGGAGCTTCTGAATGGAGGAATCAGGTGGATCCGATTAGAGCTGCAATAAAACCCGGCAGGAGAAACAGCTGGAGCGCAACTCATTAACTATCAGTAGTACACAAACGCTGGCAAACTCTCTAAACACACGACTACGGTTGTATTCAGAGGTTTGAACAGCTCAGGTCATACTTTTTGACCAAGTAGGGCACTGCTCTTTAAATTTAGGGAAACGATGTGTTGTAACTTTATAACACGCAAAATTTTATGGTTTATTTTTTTGGCCAATCTGTTAAATTTAGCAAATAACCAGTAACTGTGCAGAAGTGAGGAACTTACTGTCACCTAGAAAATAAATACAGTGTGCCATTTGACCAGGGGCGCCCAAACATTTGCATATAACTGTATAACTTTAGAAATAAAATATGTGGGTCGTTGATTTGTATTATTTGGAATCCCATGCGATATTTAAGCCATAATACACAAATTCGAGTACTGTAATATGAGTGATTGGCACTAGTGTACCACGGTCGTAGGCACAATGGCACAGGCCCACTGGGCACGTTTCCGGATGTGGGCTACATCACTGTTCAGACACACCTGCATCAAAGAACCTGGAGTTCCCTGTAGACCGGGATTTTGGCCATTGCTGGTAGACCTGTATGACCGTACGCTTCAATGTACCTGCTGATTCAACTACCTCATTCACACTATGGTCTTTGGTCACGCCCACATGCCCAGTCACTCTATTTAGCCAATCATTAACATCTGCTTGGGAGCCATTTCCCGCACATTTCCACAAGTTCCTACCACCTTAAATACCCCAGTTTATTATTGGATTTTAAGATGGAGAGGACGATTATAAGAGGACATAATGTCCCATCATCATGTGGAACATTAGGTGAGGTTACAGGTTATAGCTATTAACCCCACACGGCCAAAGCTGTTCGACTGTAGAAACGTATTTTTATGTGAAGCTCAACTTTGTCTGGCTTTTGCTACTCTGTGTTTGAATCACCTACCCCACCATAGACGGTGCAGTAGTTCCTTCTGATTGGCTTATCTAATTCCACACAGTGTCTAAACCCACACAAGGTACCCTACCTAATACCTCACCTACCAACCTAGTAAAGCTTCTGATGAGTAACACTCATTAATAGGGTCTGTGCTCAGTGGACTCCATTTGTGATTCAACAATAAAGACTGAAATATAGTAAATTAATTTTGGAATTTTTACGTATTAATAAACTATGGCTAGGACTATAATGTTGCTGGTTTGTTATGGCTGGTGTTTTTGTCTTGTCAGTGCTACCGTTGTTGGTTTATGTGTGTATGTGGTACAGTAACACTTGAAGAACTTCAGTCAGCATGTCATTATCATTGCTGGGTCAGAACCAACCGTGGTATAATAAGGTTTTTAGTGAGTCACTAAATACAGGCTATTCATATTTAATAGACATTTACACAGAAACCTCAACCACCTACTATGATACGATGGTGTTGCCGATGAGAATAAGACATAAGACAGAACTGTGGGCATGTAGCAGCCTCAGCTATCTCAATGCCCAGCACGGAATGACGCAACCAGCCCTGCTGCACACACAACGTCCACACAGTGACAACTATTAACAAGACGTAAGGCTCTCCTACTGTGAGTCCAACGCTTCCCCTGAGCCCTCGCACGTCCACAGTCACACAGGCTAATAGTGGGATGCTACAGTATGTTTTTCTGTGGGTCGTGTCCACTCTTTAGATATATTACAGCTTCCATTCTGCTCAGGAAGCTCACTTTCCGTTCCTGCAGACACAGCTGAACACAATCTTCCAACTTCTGCATCTCAACCATCCAAATAACCCCACACACATTCGGTGATGTTGAGGTCTGGGCTCTGGGGTGGTTAGTCCATTGTTCCGAGAGCACCAGTAGTTTCTTTGTTGATATTTCTCTCTCATTTTCTTAATGTGGAGCATCTTGAACAGCTACACATCCTTTCAGACCTCCGTAGGGTTGAGGCATCTTCTCACAGGGATGGATGTGGAGGTTTTCAGATCTGAAGCAAAGGTGGAGCTCTGGGTGGGTTTTCCAGGTGGTTGTTAGGACTGCCATTTTCTGGCATGGACTGGGTGAGTTTCTAGATGTAGCCACATCAGTGTTCAGACACTTTTCCATTAAAAAATTGCACTGTTGGGCCGGATTTGGTGGATGCCTTCCCTGGCACAATTTCGAAGAGAATTCCCTGTAGACTGGGATTTTAGCCACTGCTGGTAGACCCGTATGACCGTAAGCTTCCATACACCTGCAGATTCAGCTACTTCCTTCACACTATGGTCTTTGGCCACGCCCACATGCTCAGTCACTCCTTTTAGCCAATCATTAACATCTGCTCTGGAGCCATTTTCCACACATGGAACGAGACATTCCCTGCACTGTACCACCTCTTCTCCATCTATGGATCCTGTCACTCATACCCCACAGGGATTTATAGCCCCATCATCCTCGTGGAGCGCCATCTGCAGGAGCCTGAAGGTACTACATTAAACATGCAGTGTAACTATCTATCTATCCATTTATCTATCTATCTGTCTGTCTGTCTGTCTGCCCGTCCGTCCGTCCGTCTATCTATCTATTCATTCATCGAGCAATCTATCTATCTATCTATCTATCTATCTATCTATCTATCTATCCATCTATCCATCCATCCATCCATCTATCTACAACAGTATGACAGGAAGTACTGGCTTGTGTTGCTATCACCCTATAAGGTGGCTCATTCTACTGATTGACAACACAGCTACAGTTTCATAGCTCCCGATGTATAACCAGCAGTGAACATCACACGTGATGCTGAGAACTATACAACCCAACATTGATCTTGGAGCCGGACACCATCCACAGGTACGCCATCACCCATCAGTAGTCCATTCCTTTGATCTTGCCTGTCTCCAACTTCACTGCCTCCTGTCTGACCCCGGTAAAGACTCTGACCTTTCCCCTCCTCTCCTCCATTACACGAGGCCTTCTGGGTGCAGGCTTTCAAACAGCGGGAGTTAGCCTGGCCATTAAGGAGATGTAGATGGGTGTCGGTGTCTACGCTGGATTCCCCGCCGAACAGCCTAACCGGCTCCTGACCGTCATTTGCATTCGTTAATCAAATGTCACACGGAGTGGAGCGTTCTCAAAGAGTAGACGGACACGTGTGCTTTAAAAGGGTGACGGACAGTCGCGCCGAAGGAAAATTTCACTGGGCTCCGTTACTCATTTCGAGCTGGATCTTTTCAAATATGCGGTGTCTCACATTCGGAGAAGGTTAAAGGGAAATTCCACTGACTTTCCAAACGTTTCTGCTTCGTTCGTGTGGTGGGGATGTAAAAATGGCCATCGAGTTTGAAGAGAAATGGTCTGTGTGTGGAGGCTCAGATGTTCTTTATAGTGGTGGTGGTAATGGGAACCAAGGTTTACCATATCTGCAACACACATATAGAGACCCTGTTTACTATAAACCCTCCAATAAACCTACATATCGTCGCTGTCCAAAGAAAAACAAGTATCTCCAAAATGGCAACTTTACAGGAGAGGCCAAATACCATATTCACTTTTAATGGAAGTCAGTGGGACCAGACGTCTTTCCAAACATTTTTGCACCATTTCTGTTGGTCCATTCGTTTTGCAATTCTCACACAATGTAAATAACAGCTGTTAAGTTCAAATGACGTATAAAAGTCAAAATGGACAAAAATGGAGATACATGTTTTTCATTGGACAGCGACAATATGTTGGTATATGTAGTGTGTGGGTACTATTTGCCTCATATTGCCCTCCATATACTTCCTATTATTAATTTAGGCCGAAAACAGACATCATAGATACATTTTTTTTGAGGGAGCTTTTAGAGGCATTTAGATGGTTTCTGGTTTCTTTCATCACCACTGTGAACCAATCTGTATGGGTTCTCTAGAAGGAAGCCCACGAAACCTTGAGTAAAGGTGGAAAGAACCAGTGAAATTCCGCTTTAAGCTATTGGACTATCTCCGTCCTGGATATTTCTGGGCTTCTCTTGCTTTAGCACACCTAATCTGACTAATTAGATAATTACCAAGCCCTTCTTAAGTTAAAGTGGGAGCATTAGAGCAGAGAATTCACTAAGGCAGGAATCCTCTACTATGCTACACCAACGTTTCAGGGGTCTGGACGTCTGGTTCCATTGACCACCATTGAATAATTCTACCTTGGCAAGTTAATTTAGAAACTTGGGTGTTTCTGTTGAGCGCTTCTCTAGAAGAGTGTGTTGACACCAGACCTGGCTTTGTTTACGTCTGATCCAGAAGATCTGATCCTTTTATTCTTATTTATTAGAAGACTATGCAGTCTATAGACACGGCTGTTTAAAGCGCCATCCTAGTGGTCCGAATGGTGGATCTTACTCTCTAACTCAGTGGCTGGGTTGGTCGTGAGTGGACAGTGGCCCTCTCCTCCTCTCTCCCTCGTCTCTCCCCAGACTGTGAGAGGCTCTAAAAGGTCAAAATGGCCGACATTAATCAGATCCGCGTATCCGCGGCCCTCCCCTCCATCATTACCGCGCTAATCACGGAGGGGTTTGGTCGTGGAGAGGTTTACTCCTAATTATTGTCATTAATAAATCAGACGAGTCAGGCCTGTCGGGATGAAAGAGAGGGCGTCCCTGCCCGCCATCCATCAGAGCGGCGGAGAGCATCGAGTCCAGCCATTAGCAGGCCTCCGAGACACACCCAGCCAGCCAGGGCTACGGGAGGACTCCGGCAGCCTGGACAGCATGGACACAGCCTGTGACTTTATCAACAAGGAGAAGACGTCTTAGAGTAGAGGCGAGAGAAGCTGACTGTATTCACTGTAACCAGGATAAGTAGTAGTATGGGTCCGTCATGGGCAGGATGTAGCATCCACAATAAGGAACAGATTATGAATAAGACAATGGACATGACAAATGTGCATATACTTTACTGTTTTGACAACATATTTTCAATCATAACTTATAAATAAAGGCATGTAAATTGAATTATTAATTATATTTTTGATGTGGGTTAATGTGAACCCAAACAATACAATAGCAGCTGGTATGTAATGAAATGAAATAAATGTTATAGCAATATTTTATATAAAAATATAAAGAAAAATTAAGAATTGTTAAGCGATTAAAATGATTAATCACGATTAATCACATTATTCTGCATAGTTCCTTGTGATTAATCATAATTTTTTCTCCAATATGACCATAAAGAAAAAAATTTGTGTATGTTTTAAAGAGCAGAACGTTTTAAAATGTCCCAGAAATAAATAAATAAAAGAAAACCCACATTGGGCTGCCAAATAGTAGTGGAAAAAATAATTGTGATTAGTCAATTAATCACATAGATTTTGTGTAGTTAATTGTGACCAATAAAATGTTTCCTCACTTAAAAAAATTTTTATTAAATTAATATTTAAAAATAAAAATAAAAGTGTTTAAACTACATTGCATGTAGAAGTACAACAATTAAGACCTAAGGAGAAATAATTAAAATAACGATTCCCGATTAATCGCATACTGTGCTGTAGTCCATCACAATCAGTTTCATACTGTACTGTAACTGTGTTCTGAAAATGAACCATAAAGGAACAATGTACAGTGTAGAATGTGTATGTAAATATGTGTATTAAATTGCCAAACATTATAAAACTGGGATTAATAAATGTATTCTGGGCAATTAATCATGATTAATTACAATCGTCTTATTGGCTCTAACGACTGAGCTACACAAAATAGAGAATTTACAAAAACCCAGTAACATTTTTTGCTGTGTGATTGCAGGAACATGGTTACCATAAAGTGAACACAGCTCCAGTTCTGATCCTTGATGCCCAGTGAGGGCAGCAGTAGCTAAAAGTAGTGGCTGAAAATTAGATTTTAATCCCTTATTGATTCCACAGTGGGGAAATTTACAAGTCTTCCACATTTAACCCATCCGTGAAGTGAAAGACCCACATACACACTCACTAGTGAAACACACACACTAGGGGGCAGTGAGCACCCTTACCCGGAGCGGTGGGCAGCACTATCCACGGCGCCCGGGGAGCAGCTGGGGGTTAGGTGCCTTGCTTAAGGGCACCTCAGTCGTTACTCTCAGTTCAGGGAATCAAACCAGCAACCCTCCGGTCACAAGGCTGGTTCCCTAACCTCCAGCACACGACTGCCCCCATAACAGAAACAGGAGATGCAGGAGATTGAACCCAGGACCTCATACATCTCCAATTTCTGTTATGGGGGCAGTCTACAGGAAATTCTCCTCGGAATAGTACCAGGGAAGGCGTCCACCAAATCTGGCCCAACCGAGGAATTCTTTGATACAAGAGTCTGAACACTGATGTGTCCTACATCCAGAAACTTGTCCAGTACATGCCAAATCCAGTCCCTGCTGTTATTGGTGCTCATGGAGAGGTATACACTATTAGGTACATTTCAGTTACAGGTGACTCCTTTTTTGTCCGGTGAGCTTATAAACAGTGCACCGGTGCAGACGTTTATGGCTGTACTTGAACGAGTGGACTACAATCAGATATTCTGTCATAGTATCATACGTAACGCTGCAACTGGGATTTAGCTTGGTTGGTCGACCTAGGAAGATGTGTTAATGGGCTATCCTATTTCCACAGGTCTCCTAGACTCCCTGCACATTTTTAGACATCGACCTTTATATCTATGGTGAAATAAGGGTGAAAAATAGCATAAAGTTCATGTTACCATGTTATTAACATGTTATTACTATATTATTAACATGTTATTAATGCCTTAACTCGGCGAATGCTTAAAAAACACATGTAAACACAAACAGATTCCTCTGCACCAACTGATTTTTACCTGTCTAGTTTTCCAGGTACGGATTTAACGTACAACAACACTTTCCCTTTGATTGATCCACGTGACAGTTATTGACAGTCTTCTCGTAGCTTCCTGACATCATGTTAGGACTCAGTAGGAGCTTCATGAAGACCTAACATGGTGGCATGTAGTTCACTCACTGCCAGGAAGCACACACATCACATCCGAATGTGCTAACAAGCACCGAGCCGCCACAGAGACTCGCAGAGCAGCGACTGGTAGCGCACGGCAGCGTACAGTTTATCTCCAAAGCCACACTTCAAGCTCAGTCAGCATCACAGGCCGGGACTGGTGAACAAGCATGTGTCTGCGCGTGTACCCGGGCGCACGCGTGCGTGAGTGTTTCCCATGCCGCAGGGAGAGCGGGAGATGGAGGGAGACATGGCATCTCCCTGCCATCACATCTCATCAAATTAAGGGAGTCCATTCCACTTAAATGAGTTCTATGAATCTGAAATTGACCATTAATGCAGTGTCATGTTAAATTAATACTGTCATCTAAATTGCTGGTATGAATCTTTCACATTTGAAATGAGACCAAGAATGACTTATTCATTCCCTACTATCTCCTCTGATGTCATCCCCATTAAACATAACCAAGCGAGCTGTCGTCTCCTAATTGTATTAGAGCGTTAAAGAGGAGCTCCGCTCAAAAATCATCATCCGATATGCTGATCACCGGCTTCTGAACACCCCGTATCACTTCCAGCGTCGCACGTGCTGACGGTGGTTAGAAGTGACAAGAGATGAGTAAGAAATCAAGGCGCCGTGGTTCGCATGCTCGGATAGTGGGTGGGATGTTGCTGGCGCTGAAGGCTCATGCTTAAAGCTTACGCAACTTTAATATTACACTTTATCAGAACGGAGGAGTGGGGCACACTTTAGATTAAGTGTGCCTCATAGATATGTAGTTACGTATTTACAGTGCATGTAACTACAATGTAACTACTTCTGACCGGTAGTCTTACATTAATAACACACGTAACTACAATGTAACCACTTCTGACCAGTAGTCTTATATTAATAACTCATGTAACTACAATGTAACTACTTCTGACCGGTAGTCTTACATTAATAACTCATGTAACTACAATGTAACCACTTCTGACCAGTAGTCTTAATTAATAACTCATGTAACTACAATGTAACTACTTCTGACCGGTAGTCTTAATTAATAACTCATGTAACTACAATGTAACTACTTGTGACCAGTAGTTTTATGTTAATAACGCATGTAATTACAATGTAACTACTTGTGACCAGTAGTTTTATGTTTATAACGCATGTAACTACAATGTAACTACTTGTGACCAGTAGGTTTATGTTAATGCATGTAACTACAATGTAACTACTTGTGACCAGTAGTCTTTTGTTAATAACGCATGTAATTACAATGTAACTACTTGTAACCAGTAGTTTTATGTTAATAACGCATGTAATTACAATGTAACTACTTGTGACCAGTAGTTTTATGTTAATAACGCATGTAACTACAATGTAACTCTTTGTGACCAGTAGTTTTATGTTTATAACACATGTAACTACAATGTAACTACTTGTGACCAGTAGTTTTATGTTTATAACACATGTAACTACAATGTAACTACTTGTGACCAGTAGGTTTATGTTAATGCATGTAACTACAATGTAACTACTTGTGACCAGTAGTTTTATGTTAATAACGCATGTAACTACAATGTAACCACTTCTGACCAGTAGTCTTACATTAATAACTCATGTAATTACAATGTAACTACTTCTGACCGGTAGTCTTAATTAATAACTCATGTAACTACAATGTAACTACTTGTGACCAGTAGTTTTATGTTAATAACGCATGTAATTACAATGTAACTACTTGTGACCAGTAGTTTTATGTTTATAACGCATGTAACTACAATGTAACTACTTGTGACCAGTAGGTTTATGTTAATGCATGTAACTACAATGTAACTACTTGTGACCAGTAGTCTTTTGTTAATAACGCATGTAATTACAATGTTACTACTTGTAACCAGTAGTTTTATGTTAATAACGCATGTAATTACAATGTAACTACTTGTGACCAGTAGTTTTATGTTAATAACGCATGTAACTACAATGTAACTCTTTGTGACCAGTAGTTTTATGTTTATAACACATGTAACTACAATGTAACTACTTGTGACCAGTAGTTTTATGTTTATAACATATGTAACTACAATGTAACTACTTGTGACCAGTAGGTTTATGTTAATGCATGTAACTACAATGTAACTACTTGTGACCAGTAGTTTTATGTTAATAACGCATGTAACTACAATGTAACTACTTGTGACCAGTAGGTTTATGTTTATAACGCATGTAACTACAATGTAACTACTTGTGACCAGTAGTTTTATGTTTATAACGCATGTAACTACTTGGGACAGTAGGTTTATGTTAATTATGCACGTAATTACAATGTAGCTACTTGTGACCAGTAGTTTTATGTTTATAACACATGTAACTACAATGTAACTACTTGTGACCAGTAGGTTTATGTTTATAACGCATGTAACTACAATGTAACTACTTGTGACCAGTAGTTTTATGTTTTATAACGCATGTAACTACTTGGAATTCCCTGTAGACTGGGATTTTAGCCACTGCTGGTAGACCCGTATGACTGTACACTTCCATACACCTGCAGATTCAGCTACTTCCTTCACACTATGGTCTTTGGCCACGCCCACATGCAGTCCCTCCTTTTAGCCAATCATTAACATCTGCTCTGGAGCCATTTTCCACACATGGACCAAGACATTCCCTGCACTGTATCACCTCTTCCCGATCTACGGATCCCGTCACTCACACCCTGAGGTATTTATAGCCCCATCATCCTCATACAGCAGCGCCATCTGCAGGAGCCTGAAGCTACTACCACCTTAAACACCCAAGGGGACTCGTTTTTGGTCTGGTGAGCTTATGTTATGCAATCAGAGCTGCAGTGTAGCTGCTTAGCCTAGCCTGACTGTACGAGAGCTGAGACTTAGCGATGTGGTTCCTGAACCTCTGAGCCGTTTTGTCTGCATTGAGATGGTGTAGTCTGGGCAAGCCCTAAAATGTGCACCATACCAGAGACACTTCATGGACATGAATCAGAGCGAATCAGCATCGTTCATAGCTGACAGGGACACCGGTGACAATGTCACTGGCTTGAATTCAAACTATGGTCATTTCCAATGACATGACATCTCCATTTAGCAGCCTCATAGATATGTAGTTACGTATTTACAGTGCATGTAACTACAATGTAACTACTTCTGACCGGTAGTCTTACATTAATAACACACGTAACTACAATGTAACTACTTCTGACCGGTAGTCTTACATTAATAACTCATGTAACTACAATGTAACCACTTCTGACCAGTAGTCTTATATTAATAACTCATGTAACTACAATGTAACTACTTCTGACCGGTAGTCTTAATTAATAACTCATGTAACTACAATGTAACTACTTGTGACCAGTAGTTTTATGTTAATAACGCATGTAATTACAATGTAACTACTTGTGACCAGTAGTTTTATGTTTATAACGCATGTAACTACAATGTAACTACTTGTGACCAGTAGGTTTATGTTAATGCATGTAACTACAATGTAACTACTTGTGACCAGTAGTCTTTTGTTAATAACGCATGTAATTACAATGTAACTACTTGTAACCAGTAGTTTTATGTTAATAACGCATGTAATTACAATGTAACTACTTGTGACCAGTAGTTTTATGTTAATAACGCATGTAACTACAATGTAACTCTTTGTGACCAGTAGTTTTATGTTTATAACACATGTAACTACAATGTAACTACTTGTGACCAGTAGTTTTATGTTTATAACACATGTAACTACAATGTAACTACTTGTGACCAGTAGGTTTATGTTAATGCATGTAACTACAATGTAACTACTTGTGACCAGTAGTTTTATGTTAATAACGCATGTAACTACAATGTAACCACTTCTGACCAGTAGTCTTACATTAATAACTCATGTAATTACAATGTAACTACTTCTGACCGGTAGTCTTAATTAATAACTCATGTAACTACAATGTAACTACTTGTGACCAGTAGTTTTATGTTAATAACGCATGTAATTACAATGTAACTACTTGTGACCAGTAGTTTTATGTTTATAACGCATGTAACTACAATGTAACTACTTGTGACCAGTAGGTTTATGTTAATGCATGTAACTACAATGTAACTACTTGTGACCAGTAGTCTTTTGTTAATAACGCATGTAATTACAATGTTACTACTTGTAACCAGTAGTTTTATGTTAATAACTCATGTAATTACAATGTAACTACTTGTGACAGTAGGTTTATGTTAATAACGCATGTAACTACAATGTAACTACTTGTGACCAGTAGGTTTATGTTAATAACGCATGTAACTACAATGTAACTACTTGTGACCAGTAGTTTTATGTTAATAACGCATGTAACTACAATGTAACTACTTGTGACCAGTAGGTTTATGTTAATGCATGTAACTACAATGTAACTACTTGTGACAGTAGGTTTATGTTAATAACGCATGTAACTACAATGTAACTACTTGTGACCAGTAGTTGTATGTTTATAACGCATGTAACTACAATGTAACTACTTGTGACCAGTAGGTTTATGTTAATAATGCATGTAACTACTTGTGACAGTAGGTTTATGTTAATAACGCATGTAATTACAATGTAACTACTTGTGACAGTAGGTTTATGTTAATAACGCATGTAATTACAATGTAACTACTTGTGACCAGTAGTCTTTTGTTAATAACGCATGTAACAACAATGTAACTACTTGTGACCTGTAGTTCTATATTAATAATGCATGTGACTACAGTGTAGCTACTTGTGACCAGAGGTTGTATGTTAATAATGCACGCAACTACAATGTAACTACTTGTGACCAGTAGTTTTTGTTAATAACGCATGTAGTTACAATGTATTATGGTATTGGTCAGTTGGTCCAGATTTGGTGGATGCCTTCCCTGGCACAGTTCCGAGGAGAATTCCCTGTAGGCTGGGATTGTATCCACTGCTGGTAGACCCGTATGATCGTACGCTTCCATACACCTGCAGATTCAGCTACTTCCTTCACACTATGGTCTTTGGCCACGCCCACATGCAGTCCCTCCTTTTAGCCAATCATTAACATCTGCTCTGGAGCGTTTTCCACACATGGAACGAGACATTCCCTGCACTGTAGCACCTCTTCCCGATCTACAGATCCTGCCACTCACACCCCGAGGTATTTATAGCCCCATCATCCTCGTGCAGCGCCATCTGCAGGAGCCTGAAGTTACTACCACCCTAAACACCCAAGGGGACTCGTTTTGTGTCTGGTGAGCTTATGTTATGCAATCAGAGCTGCAGTGTAGCTGCTTAGCCTAGCCTGACTGTACGAGAGCTGAGACTTAGCGATGTGGTTCCTGAACCTCTGAGCCGTTTTGTCTGCATTGTGATGCTGTAGTCTGGGCAAGCCCTAAAATGTGCACCATACCAGAGACACTTCATGGACATGAATCAGAGCGAATCAGCATCGTTCATAGCTGACAGGGACACCGGTGACAATGTCACTGGCTTGAATTCAAACTATGGTCATTTCCAATGACATGACATCTCCATTTAGAAGCAAAAGTGATTAACTGCCATCAGACGGCCTCTTAAACGGGATTTCTGAGATTAATCCGTCAGAGTGTGGAGCTAATTAAAGTAATCTGGGAGGAAGCCAGTCCCAATAAAACCGCTTGGAGGTCAACCAGCCCCGCGGCAGGTGAGGCTCGGAGCGTTTGAGCTGTTGTTTTAGGAACATGTATGCTTTCAATCTAATTTATAAGCTTTATTGACAGGAACTACCCACACCATAAAACCAGCAGTTAAATGAACTCCAGCCCAGTTCATTTCACTTCTACAGTGTCAAATTAGACGTGGTTTATCTCTCCAGGAGTCAAAACCAGGCGATTCCACTGAGCCCTAATGCTCACATCTCATTTCTTCACGTCTGCGCTTAGGCGAGATGTGCGATCGCTCACGATTGAAAGGCAGTCAAACGCAGCCCAAAGAAACGGAGATCGAGGAGATGAGGTTCTGTGTGTTCGACTACAGATCAGATAAGCAGGGAGGAATCAAATCTGACTGCCCTAAGTAGTCAGTGTGCCACGCAATACATTCATCCATTATAGGACAATGTCACAAGGCCTTCTTCATCTTCTTTCTTTGGATTGGCTTTGAATTCAGAACATATTTAATAATCTGGGTTCTTAAATGTATAGATAAATGTATTATCTATCTATCTATCTATCTATCTATCTATCTATCTATCTATCTATCTATCTATCTATCTATCTATCTATCTAGCTTTACAACAGCCCCTTAAACATGCCCCTCGTTTATTTAATGGACCTCTTTAATTGTAATGCCTAAGCATTTGTCGCCATCTAGTGGCAAAGGACAAATAAAACATCAAGTACCACCTTTAACTCCAAACCTTCCAGTCACTGGCCACTTTATTAGAAACACCCACCTGAGTTCCACTCCCTGGCCACTTTATTAGAAACACCCACCTATGAGTTCCAATCACTGGCCACTTGTCTAGAAACACCCACCATACCCTTGCTGGCCACTTTAGTAGAAACACCAACGTCGTGCCTCCACCTACCAGCTACTTTTGTAGAAACTCCCACCCATGAGTTCCATTTGCTGGCAACATCATTAGAAACACCCACATTAACCTCAAACTCCCTGGCCACTTTATTAGAAACACCCACCTTGTATTCCATTTGCTGCACACTTAATTAGAAACACTCACATTGTACTTCCTCTCGCTGACGGCATTATTGAACACACCAACCTAGGAGTCCCATGCACTGGCCACTTTATTAGAAACACCCACACTGATCCTTCACTCCCTGGCCACTTTATTAGAAACACCCACCTATGAGTTCCCCTCCCTGGTCACTTTATTAGAAACACCCACATCGACCTTCCTGTCACTATGGTCAATATATTAGAAACACCCACCTATGAGTTCCATTTGCTGTCCACTTTATTAGAAACACCCACCCCTCCCACTGATCTTCCACTCCCTGGCCACTTTATTACCTATTGACCACCTATTGACCTTCCAGTCACTGTGGTCAGTATATTAGAAACACCCACTTAGGAGTCCCATTCGCTGGCCACTTTATTAGAAACACCCACTCTGATCTTCCACTCCCTGGCCACTTTATTAGAAACACCCACCCTGACCTTCCAGTCACTGTGTTCAATATATTAGAAACACCCATCTATGAGTTCCATTTGCTGGCCACTTATTTAGAAACACCCACCATACCCTTGCTGGCCACTTTAGTAGAAACACCAACGTCGTGCCTCCACCTACTGGCCACTTTATTAGAAACTCCCATCTATAAGTTCCGTTTGCTGGCAACATCATTAGAAACACCCACATTACCCCTAAACCCCCTGGCCACTTTATTAGAAACACCCATCTTGTATTCCATTTGCCTAACACTTAAGGGAAGGGCTTTCTAGTAAAGTGGCCTACTCCAAACCTGTAAATTAAATTCTGATTCCCCAACACACATGTGAAAAGCCTAAAAAGCCCCCATGATGCCTGATCTGATGGCTATTCGAAACAGAATGAACTGCTTTATGGTTCTGACCTTTTATCAAAGTTCAAGGAGCCATACCAGCTGGAGAATCCATCTGAAGAGGAAGGCTGAGGAATCGAAAGAGTAGGTCCATCTGATTAGGCTGAGCCATGGCACATCAAAAGTCCCTTTATCTTTTTTACCTGTGTGGATTTCAGCCTCAGCTCCAAACACCTCTTACAGCATCTTATGTAGGATCCAAACTTGGACTCAAATCTCACAGGCCGGCCTGAAAACGTATCCCAAAGATCAACCATGGCCAAACAAGAATGTTGGGATGTTTTGGGGAATTTCACAGCATGAGATTCTTCTACTTCCTATATGGGAACGCCGTGTCTTCCAAAATGCTTTTGTTGCTTTCTTGCACCACGACATGTCTTTTTTAGAAACACCAGCCTTGTACTTCCACTCACTGGCCACTTTATTGGAAACACCAGCTTTGTACTTCCACTAACTGGCCACTTTATTGGAAACACCAGCTTTGTACTTCCACTAACCGGCCACTTTATTGGAAACACCAGCTTTGTACTTCCACTAACCGGCCACTTTATTGGAAACACCAGCTTTGTACTTCCACTAACTGGCCACTTTATTGGAAACACCAGCCTTGTACTTCCACTCACTGGCCACTTTATTGGAAACACCAGCCTTGTACTTCCACTCACTGGCCACTTTATTGGAAACACCAGCCTTGTACTTCCACTCACTGGCCACTTTATTGGAAACACCAGCTTTGTACTTCCACTCACTGGCCACTTTATTGGAAACACCAGCCTTGTACTTCCACTAACTGGCCACTTTATTGGAAACACCAGCTTTGTACTTCCATTAACCGGCCATTTTATTAGAAACACCTACCTTGTCCTTCCACTCACTGAGTAGTTCTTTAGAAGCACCTACCCTATGCTTTTGCCAACTGGCCTCTTTATTAGAAACAGCCACACTGGGCTTCTGCCAACTGGCCAGTTTATTAGAAACACCTATCTTGCACCAACCTTGCACTTATGCTGACTGGCCACTTTATTAGAAACAGCTACCTTGTCCTCCTACTCACCGAGTAGTTCATTTGAAATGCCTACCCTGTGCTTCCACCAACTGGCCAGTTTATTACAAAACACCTACCGTGGCATCCACCAACTCGGGCCCAACGGAATTGGTGGATGTGGCCTACATCCAGCTCATGCCAAATCCAGTCCCAGCGGTTACTGGTGCTCTTGGAGGCATTACATGCTGTTAGGTACGTTTCAGTCCCAGGGGACCAGTTCTTTGTCTGGTGAGCTGATTATTAAAATCACTTTCCTGGTAAGTCACTTTTAAGTATATGCCAGATGAAAATGGTACCCTACCCCAAGACCTGGGAGCTTCACAGTCACGCTGCCTCACAGTCCTAGCTTCTCCAGAATCACACGTAGCATTGCGAACTGCACATCACAGCGCCTGAATGTCTCCTCACCGCCCTCCTATATAATACACCTCCCTGTTCGGCCTATAAAGGAGAGAAACCTGCATTCGCTTTGAGCTGTGCCATCGCTTTCACCAATCAGGCCTAATCTACCGTGGCTCCGGAGCTCAAAGCGAAGCCTGGTAAACACGGCTCCTGCATTCAAAAGCCTCCGCCGCGCGCCTTTTCCTGCTGACAGCCTCCGCCACAGGCCATGGTGTCTCGCAAAAGCGATGTGCACTTCAACATGGTGAATTTATGGAAGGGAGGGGGAAAAAAACCCACAGCAGTCCGACGGACCTTTACTGTTCCGAACGGAGTGGAGGAAAACGGAGAGACGTAACGAATCTTAAGGGCAGAGACAGGCTGTCCGCTCCCATTTGCAGAGCGGCCGTCACCGAAAGTTAGCGCCACCAGACAAGTTTGTCCATTCGGATCCGTCCACCTCGCCGGGGCCCTGCGCTCATTCCCTTCCTCGGGCTACGAGAGGGGGAGTGTGGGATAGATGTGACCTCCCGCATGCCGAGGACGGACCCACCGGTGCGCTGTCAGTCCACCTGTGGGCACCACGAAGCTCACACCAGCAGACTGATCTACGGGGGCAGGAAATATATTTATTTATTTAATAGCCCTTTTTTTTTTACCCTCGTGTCACGGCATCAAAGGCAAACGCTGAGCTGTTCGGGCTGTGAAGTGCATTAAATCAAAAGCACTGGAAGTATTCCGCGGACGAACACGTTTGTTTTCCTTCTGTAGCTGCTTGGAAGCACAAATTCGCACAGCGTTGAAGCGTTTCCAGCTGACAGCTTGGCCGGGCGATGTAACGATACGTCAAATGGTGTTGGATATCAGAAGTGATGCTGAATATTGCCATATAGCCTCAAGCTAACCTACATCTATTCTTGGCCTTTGACGCTGCATTGTATTATTCCGAGTCCTAATGACCGGAGGCCTTGTTTATCAGGACTGTAGCAGTAGGAATGCTGATCCCGGACCTGTTTCCTGCCCTTACATTCAAATCTAATTCAATCTAAAGGTCATCCTAGATCGTTGGAGAGATCTACACATGTGCAGGAGTGGCCTATACACAGTACATGTATAAATATGCTGTTTATGAACTATACAGCAAGGGCAAATGTTCCAACGTGCCCCAAAGGCGAGGTTAACTGTGATGGTATGAAGGAGCTTGTTCACCAAAACAAAGCAAACAAGGTTACGTTTACATTTGAGGCATTTAGCTGACCCTCTTATCCAGAGCGACTTACAACCGTGCTTAGTGTTCCATTGGATAATATTTCCAGCTAGTACAGGAAGCTTCGAGCCTAAAACTCACCATGAGCTCAGACACTGCCTGAAAAGGGGGCCAGGGCTGATACCTAGTGAGATCAATACACAGACATGTATAGAGCGAAAGTGCACTACATGGCAACCCTAGCTCATTGCTCATACCTAGAGAAAACAATACACAGACATGTATAGAGCAAAAGTGCACTACCTGGCAACCCCTGCCCGGCACTCATACCTAGAGAGAACAATACACAGACATATATAAAGCTAAAGTGCACTACCTGGCAACCCCAGCTTAGCGCTCATACCTAGAGAGAACAATACACAGACATGTATAGAGCAAAAGTGCACTACCTGGCAACCCCAGCCCAGCGCTCATACCTAGAGAGAACAATACACAGACATGTATAGAGCAAAAGTGCTCTACCTGGCAACCCCAGCCCGGCTCTCATACCTATAGAGGATACAGGTCATTATAAGTGCAACACAAGTACATACACAACTTACACCTCTACTAGAGCTCACTCACTGAAGTGCGTTATGAAAAGACAGGTCTTCAGTCTGCGTTTGAAGACCGCGAGAGACTCCGCTGATCGGACAGCCAGTGGGAGTTCATTCCACCATCTGGGCTCCAGGACAGAGAAGAGTCTGGACGCTTGTCCTCCATGAGTCCTCAGGGATGGCCGGTCAAGTTCAGCTGTACTTGAAGCTGGAAGGGCTCGAGGTACAGATCGACTCTTCACCATTGCCATAAGGAGGGAGGCGCTGGTCCATTCTTGGCTCTGTAGGCATCAGAGTTTCAAACCTGATCTGGCAGCAACAGGAAGCCAGTGAAGGGAGCGCAGCAGTGGAGTGATGTGGGTGAACTTGGGAAGCCCACTCTGCCATGTTGGTTGTTAAGTCACGTTAACAGCGCCTTCCCCAGAGCTGTAGCTGTACCTGAACCTGACCCAGGTCTCAATGTACTGCACCACCTCCTTCATAACATAATGATTATTTGCACAGCTATATAGATGTTCATTGTTATTAATGTTCATAACCTCACCAAACCTCCACGAGCACCAATAACAGTGGGGGCAGCTGTGGGCTGGTGGTTAGGGAAGCAGCCTTGTGACTGGAGGGGTGCCGGTTTAATTCCCTGAGTCATCTTACGGTGGGTAAGGGACATTGGAATGAGGTGGCGCTCATCACGGTCAGTAGAGAGTGGGTTTGGCCCTCTGCCAGTCTGTAGCTGTGTTGTCCTGTGTGTTTGCTGCTGGACCTTGTTCTTATGAACCAGACGCTCACTGTATCTGCCAGTAAAGCTAGAACCCAACCTTCGGTTCCTCACTGAGAACCTGCTGTACATGTGGAGATGCTGATTTGAGAAGGAACTGGAGTGGACTTTGATTTATTTCCAGAGCTGTTGGTGTTTCACTTAATGGATGGGTTAGGAAGACCAATTCCTCTGTGTAAAAGCACAGGGCAACTTTTTGCCTGGTGAGCTTATTTGTGTCATATAGTAATTGACATCTCTTTCTTTCATCGTTTTTTTTTTTTTTTCTTCACCTTTGAGCGCTTTACAGTGTGTCATAACAATGTTATAAACCTTGAACAGCCTTAAAATTTCCCACATAGCATTTTTGCATGAATTGGTCGCAAACAGACAACTTGAGATATTCCATATTGCTACTGTCCAATGACAAACATGTACCTGGCCATATGTGTTCAATGGCACAACTGCAGCTGGTACAAACACAGTGGCTGGAATACGGCCTGCTTCACTCCACTGGCTTGCTGTCTACTACAGGATCCAGTTCAGGAAACTTTTATCTGTCTTTAGAGCTCTATGATAATGAGCACTGTTAGATATTAACGACTTACTCCGCCCATATTTTGCCTGTTTTGGTCTCTGTGGTCTTCTGACCAGTTATTGGTGGACGCTCCTTGGTCTCATCTGAAGCTGAGGGGTGCTTAAGGCCTTTCAGTCGCAGCACTGAGGCTGTCTTCCTCTGGACAGTAGGCCGGCTCCATCGCTTAAAATTTTTAAAAAGACTTAAAACATTGTTACATCTCTGTCTGTCTACAGGGGTTGGACAATGAAACTGAAACACCTGTCATTTTAGTGTGGGAGGTCTCATGGCTAAATTGGACCAGCCTGGTGGCCAATCTTCATTAACTGCACATTGCACCAGTAAGAGCAGAGTGTGAAGGTTCAGTTAGCAGGTAAGAGCACAGTTCTGCTCAAAATACTGCAATGCACACAGCATTATGGGAGACATACCAGAGTTCAAAAGAGGACAGATTGTTGGTGCACGCCTTGCTGGCGCATCTGAGACCAAGACAGCAAGTCTTTGTGATGTATCAAGAGCCACGGTATCCAGGGTAATGTCAGCATACCACCAAGAAGGACGAACCTCCACCAGCATCACGTAGTGACCTGGCCACTATCCTGCAAGAAGAATGGCTTAAACTCCCTCTGACCACTGTGCAGGACGCAGTATATGTCATTCCCAAAACCAACTGACGCTGTATTGGCCGCAAAAGGAGGCCCTACACCATACTAATAAATGACTGTGGTCTAAAACCAGGTGTTTCAGTTCATTGTCCAACCCCTGAATGTCTGCCTGTCCCTGTTCATGTCAAACAAATGGTTGTTTCATAGCATTACATTGCTGTTCTTGCTCCGCCCTGGCTCCACCCACGGCCTCACCTGATGCAGATTAGGACTTGTATTAATACCCCTTTGTTTGCGAAGTCTCTGTTGCACCTCTAGGCTGTTATTCCCCTCGTGAGTTTAGCCGTGTTTCCTTTCAGTGCTTGTTCTCTGTTATCTGTAGTGTTAGTATTCGTGTCGAGTTCTCGAACCTTGTTTTGTTTCTGTTGTGGTCTCTCTATTTATGGACATGCCTTCGACGATTCCCACCTGTGTTTTGAGCCGTTACCTGAACTCACTCTAATAAAGTCACTATGCACTTGTAGCCCACCTCAACCAATTCATTACAAACATTGTTTTTTACATTTTTAATTTAAACATGGCTCGTTAAGTCCATGTGCATATTTTGTTTTGTTCTATGCCTTATATCATTGCAGTCCAAAGAAAAACAAAGATCTCCAAAATGGTCTCTTTACAGGAAAGGAAAAAAACCTAGTTAGTTATAATGTAAGTCAATGGAACCAGGCGGTTTTGGGCCATATCGTTTGGTCCATTCATCATGAAGTTTCCATAAAATTTGAACAGCAGAACATCTGATCAAACGACTCGTATAAGAAATGGAGATACATGTTTTTCACTGGACAGCGACGAAATGTTTCATCTCACTTGTTTGATTTAATGTTTTATTTTAGTTCACAGCATTGGCCCAAAATTGCATGGAATGACGTCTGGTTCCATTGACTTACATTAGAATTAAACTAGGCTTCTGCCGGCTCCTGTGACGTTGCCATTTTGGATATACTTGTTGACCTTTGGACAGCAGGATATGAACTCAGAACAGAGAGACATGTAGATTCATTAGTGGTTTAGATAATGCTTAAATGGCTATATCTGTGCTGTAGACATGGTGACCCCTGGTGACCCCCTGGTTCCCATCACCAGCTCTGTAAAGGCCAGAGCCAATAGGATTCTGTACAGTGACTTTCTTCAGCAGATGGAAAATTCAGAACTCCAGAAATGACAACCAGACTGATGTAGAGTGATGAGTCATGGTTTTATTGTAGACATGTTTACGAGAGTGCATATGAGGCATTGTGCAGTTGATTAATGTTGAATGAGGTAAAGAACATATTGGGTTGTTTAAGATCAAGACAGTCCAAGACCAGTTCCCGAAGAGCACTGAGCAGCGTTGGATTAGACGACAAGAAAGTGGAATCTGAAGAAGTTATGCAGCTCTTCCGCACACTGACGCGGTCTCTTAACCGTCCAGTATGCTACAGCGGTCAGTTAGATTGTCAACAAGGCTAGGAGTTCATTTAGAACCGGTCAAAATCCAAGTCACTGCTTCCTGAGAGGCAAATTAACACCACACATAAAACAGCATAACTGGCCTGAACAGCTGTAAAGAGCAGTCCAATGGCTCAAACCCGTGGTGAGGTATCAGCTACGTAGATCACGTGGAACAATTTGCATAAGTAAACCGTATGAGATCTTTGTTTGACGGACTGATGCTGAAGTGCATAAACGCACCAACTGCTGCTCATGTGCAACACTGGAGGGCAATGGCTGAAAATGAGGTCATGGTTTCTGGCATACATCTGCTAGCATTCAGTTTCCTGGGATTTGTATTCTTTCTACAAAAGTGTCTTCATTTGGTGATATAACTTCTGGAGTCAACCTGGATGCCCCAGCCCACAGGAGTCCAGTTAACTGAGCTGAGATACTTCATGGAAGTAAGCGCCCAACATTTTGGTGCCCTGGATGTAGTTGGACCTGTTGAAGGGGGGGATAAAAGGAAAAGGGTAGTAATGGAAAGAAATAGCATTTCAGCGGGTTTCAGGCCTTGCTAGTCATCAGTGTTGACAATTTAGTCTTATTTTTAAACACACATCAATCAAAACATACACACATAAAACAGATGTAGGTTTCAAATTGGCCTGGAAATTTTAGTTCCAGTCAAAAAAATAAAAAAAGACTTTATATATAAATAATTTTATTATTATATAAATAATAAACATCACTCATTTAAAGCGCCCTTTAATAGTCGCTTTAGACACTGTACTGTGCATATGGTCCTGTACACCCTGATATAATTATAATTAAAGGGGAGCCATTATGCACATACTGTCATAAGTTTCATAATTTTTTTTTCGGGGTCTCCTACAACAGATTTAAATGCTTAGGTGTTCCATAAAAACAATATAAACATGTTTTCATACTATATACCCTCTATCTGAAATGAAATCTGTGAGAGCTCCTGTGTCGTTAAGCCCCGCCTCCTGTTGTGCCCAGTGCTCAGCTCTGGTCAGCTGATCAGCTCACCCACCCTGTTCTGACTGGGTTCTGTTCCTACACAGCCTCCGGTTGTAGTTGTGTATTGTGTGAGGGTGCGCCAAGCCTGCTGGTGGGTGGGCAATGAGGACTGTGCTATGAGATGATGTCACCATGTAACAGAGAAAAGGGGGCTCGAGTTCCAACGAGGCGTTTCAGGTGGCTGAGGAAAGGCTTTGGGCTTTAGGACTGTGCAGAGGGTGTACATACACAAAAAGCTCCATAACACACTAAAGGAAATGGGGGGGAAAACCCAGAAAAGTTAACTTTCCCCACTTTAAATAGCTATTTTATGGTCATTAATTGTCTATTTGGTCAGAAAAACACCTATGAATATGAATATTATGATAAGTACTGATTTTGTTTGCTCACATGTGGAAGAAGCTCAGTATTATCTGTAGCCATCGTCCATTAACCATCGGAATGCTGTAAACACATGACTAGTTGCCCAGGGCTCTCACACAGTACTGCACGAATGATGACGCATCCATCTTTTCACATGTGATCAGCCACAAAAGATCCGCCACCCACCCAGCCGAACTAGCCTAATTACTGTGGGCTAATATTACCTGTTGATCTTCTCGTTCTGGGAGTGAGCTCCATCATCCGAAGAGCCGACAGGAAGCAGCATGACGTTGCGGCCGGTGGCCTCCTGGAAGGTTAGGGTCACTGGGATACTTCCTCCTTCGCGGGTCAGATCAGGCTCCACTCCGAAGACTACAGAGGTAGAGAGGTAGAGAGAGAGAGAGAGAGAGAGAGAGAGAGAGAGAGAGAGACAGACAGAGAGACAGAGACAGAGAGAGAGAGACAGACAGAGAGACAGAGACAGAGACAGAGACAGAGAGAGAGAGAGAGAGAGAGAGAGAGAGAGAGAGAGAGAGAGAGAGAGAGAGAGAGAGAGAGAGAGAGAGAGAAAGAGACTGACTGGTTGGGACTACTGTTCACTTGGCTGAACTTGAACAACAAAACTCAGATTCAGGTTGGACCGGTGCACTTTGATAAACTGAAGTGTCTATATGTGGAAGGGTGGATACCCAATCAGCATCCACCTGAGTCCTGACAGCGTGGCCAGGCTAACGCGATAAAGAGATCAGATTCTCACCAGTCTTCATGGCTCTTCTTCCAGCCATGTAGTGAGGATGGTTGAAATCAGACACCCAGGCCTTGGCTCCATGGCCCATGTATACCTTCATCTTGTTGGGGCTCTCCAGCTCGGCAAACTTCTTCTCCAAGTAGGAGGACACCTAAAGGCAAACACGTCACATGATCTCTGTATGGTCTCAAAACGGTATTCTCCGAATCTGATCCGATGACCATTCAAATGTCTATTGATTTCATTAGGAGTTTGCAGGAAGAGTAATATACTAGAATTCTATTTACACCCATCATTAAAATAATAGCTCCACACATTGCTGCACCCAAAAGGAGTGAACCAACAGGAATGAAACTTGGTGGGTACATTCAATCCAAGTTCCAACTGAAGTTTCACGTTCAGTCACGCGTGTAACGCAAGCCAGGACGGGCCTTATCGCTGTACCTGACTGACCCAACAGCCACGACTGCAGACACTCAGTGAGCAGTGTCCTCCATGAGTCATCCTGTTAGTGCAGCACCATCGGCAGACGGCTGCACCATGCAGGACTACATGCACACAGACCGTTACCACGACTGTCCTTAACACCACGTCACCGTCACCAAAGACTGCAGTGGTGTCGTACCAGACTGTCATGGAGTGACATGGCGTTGGGTCGTCTTCAGTGACGAGTCCCGCTTTAGTCTTGGTGGAGACGCCCAACGAATCCGTGTGTGGAGGCACCGTGTTCAGCAACAAGGTGAACGCTTTGTTGTCACGCGCCACACGTCCAAAAGGCCTGCTGTCACTGATAACAGGGCGTGCATAAACATGTCACTCTGTCTATTATTAAGTGATGGGAACGATGTCTGACTATAGCTGTGAGTGTGGAAACACAGAGGTGGGGTATTTCTTCTTTTGTGAGAAGCACCTGCTGGACTGCACGCGCTACATACTTGGCATTGCCTGGGTCTCAATCCGTCAAGTTCCTCAATGCTGATGCAGTTGCAACAATGACTCTTTGCCATCACAGACATTTACTGAATGAAAGGGTCCTTGTTTCTTTAGTTTAGAACTGGAACAGTGAGGCTAAAACTGGAAACTGAATAATCACCCCAACAGCTTCTGTATAAGTACATCACCAAACCATCTCAACCTGCTCGAACCTCATCCAGGTCTTCAGTAAGGCTGCAGAGTCTTGTGGGCGTGGTTACGGACAAAGAAAGAACCACAGACTGCGGCTAGACTACAGGGTGTGTCTTCACATGCCACCTCAGCAGCAGCAGCGGTAGCAGTGCTGATTCAGAATCAGAATGTTGATCATAAATACAGATCAATCTGATACACAATATCAGTCCAGCTTTGTGATCATATACATAAAAAAAAAGCCACCTTGTAGGTGGTAGCAATTTCAGGCTCCTGCAGATGGCGCTGCGCGAGGATGATAGGGCTATATGTACCTGCGGGGTGTGAGTGACGGGATTCATAGATCAGGAAGAGGCTGAATCTGCAGGTGTATGGAAGCGTACGGTCATACGGGTCTACCAGCAGTGGATAGAAAACCAGTCTACCCAGTCTTCAAATCTGGACCAACTGAACCATTCTTGATGCAAGAGTGTCTGAACACTGATGTGGCTACATCCAGAAACTTGTCCAATCCCTGTTATCAGTGCTTGTGGAGGTATTACGTGCCATAAGGTGTGTTAGTCACAGGGAACTCAGTTGGTGTCTCATCTGGTGTCACTCCACCTCCACCCCTACCACAAAACCTGCAGGAACTGTGTGAAGATGTTGAAGCTGCATGGGATGGATTATCACAGGACTCCATTAGGAACCTCTACAGCTCCATACCGAGACGTCTGGCGTGTTGGGTTAGCAAACACGGCGGCCCGACTCCGCCATACTGAGAGACAGACTTCTGTATGTGTAGCTCAATAAATATTGATCATATCAGTCTAAATTTATCATCAGTTATTGATCCTGGTCTCCTTTAGCTTCCTTCCCAACAGCACCGCGACCCCACACCTCCGTCTGGGTGCAGCTGTTCTTATTCTTTATTCATATATTTATAAGTGTGTGTGTGATATATGTTTGTTAGATACAAGTATACATTTGGTGAAGGAGGGAGGAGAGAAAAAAGAAAAAGAAAAGTAACACCCACTTGTTTCTCCACCACTTTGGGGTCCATGTCTGGTACCAGACGGATGGAGAACTTTCCGTTGACTTTGCGTGGGATGACTGTTTTGGCTCCACCACCCGAGAAAGCTCCCTCAATACCATGCAGTGAGAGAGAGGGGTACCTCCATCGGTGCATTAGCACTTGTTCCTACAAAAGGAAGGTAAAACTCATTCTACAGCAACTACAGCAACAATTTATAAACACATAGTAGAAATATCTGTGGTTATTCCAGTATATGACTGTATGTATTTAATAAGTAGAGTCAAATAAATACAGATGCAGAATTTCTTGCTGAATTTAACATACTGGATAAAAATGTTTGCCTCATATAGGACACTCTGTAGTTCTACAGGTCCAGACTGTAGTCCATCTGTTTCTCTGTATACTGTATTACCCTGTTCTTCAATGGTCAGGACCCCCACAGGACCACCACAGAGCAGGTATGATGTGGGTGGTGGATCATTCTCAGCACTGCAGTGACACTGACGTGGTGGTGGTGTGTTAGTGTGTGTGGTGCTGGTGTGAGTGCTGCTGGACGCCTCAGGGTCACTGCTGGACTGAGAATCGTCCATTGACCAAAATGATGCAGCGTCCTGTGGGCAGCGTCCTGTGGGCAGCGTCCTGTGGGCAGCGTCCTGTGGGCAGCGTCCTGTGGGCAACGTCCTGTGGGCAACGTCCTGTGGGCAACGTCCTGTGGGCAACGTCCTGTGGGCAGCGTCCTGTGGGCAGCGTCCTGTGGGCACTGATGAAGGACTAGAGGATGACCAACACTGCACTGTGCAGCAGCAGATGAGCTATCGTCTCTGACTGTCCATCTACAAGGTGGACCAGCAAGGTAGGAGTGTCTAACAGAGTGGACAGTGAGTGGACACAGTGTCTAAACACTCCAGCAGCACTGCTGTGTCTGATCCACTCACACCAGCACCACACACACTAACACACCACCACCACGTCAGTGTCACTGCAGTGCTGAGAATGATCCACCACCCACATACTACCTGCTCTGTGGGGGTCCTGACTAAACCCATATTAAACTGGATGTTAAAGAGGAATGTAGACCCTGCAGAGAATGCTGGGACACATGCTGATCTTGCACACCACCCTAATCCAAGCAGATCTGTACATGGTAATAGAGTATTTCTATACAAAGGTGAGACATTTGTACCGTCCATGCTGTGCAACTCTAAATGAGCATTACATAGGTCAGTATTTTGTCAGGTTGAAGGACAAAGGAGCAGAGAAGCAGGCCTGGGTACCTTGGTGGCGTGCAGCAGCCGGTTTGCGCCCACATCTTTAGCATACTCTTCCAAATCAAATTCGATCTTCTCGTAGAGCTTCTTCTCCTCATCGGTGACGGGAGCCACATCATCATACATCCCTGGCACCTGGATCTTGCCCTTCTTGTCCACCAGCGAGGCTGAAAACCCAAACACATGGAAACCAAATATACCCACTTGGTTAAAAATGTGGCCCTAAAGATGGTTTTGCAATAGAACCCTAACCCTAACCCTACAATAAATAAATTGTTGTGTCTTTAAGCCCCACCCCCGATGAGCCCAGTGTGCTCAGATTGGTCAGCTCAGCCACTTTGTTCTGATTGGTCAACTGCCACCATACCAACGTTGGTTCTGCCATAGCAGTTTAAGCCAGAGCTCGATCCTGAAAGTCCGGTAGAACAAGCTGGTGGATCTACCTTCGTAAGCTACACTGGAGCAGCTCTCTGTGCATTGTGTGAAGGCGGGGCAAGCTTGCTGGTAGGCGGGCAATAAGGATTGTGTTACAAGATGATGTCACATTGTAACAGAGGAAAGGATTGGAATTCCAGGCCGCTGAAAAAGAAGTGGTTTCTGAGGGACAGAGGTTCTCCCTCTGACGTGTACTGTGGGGTTTAGAACTTTGGCGAATGTTAACATGCTCAAAAAGCTACAGCACACTGTGCAATCATTTTTATCTGACCTCAATTATCTTTAATGCCAGCGTTCCTAATCAAATACAGTGGAGGAAATAAATATTTGCTCCCTTGCTGATTCCAGCCCTGCCCATGTTGGAGAGGCAAGAGCCTGACTGATTAATTGAGTCTGTGGACAGGTGTCTTTTATACAGGTGACAATTTAAGACAGCTGTCTTTAATGCAGGTAATGAGTTGATTAGGAGCATCTAACCGGTAGGACCCAGAACTCTTAATGTGTGGTAGGGGATCAAATACTTACTTCTCTCTGCAAAATGCAATTAAATTTATATATTTTATACAATGTAATTTTTTAGATTTTTTTAAATATTCTAATAATATAATATAATAATATAATTAATAATATTTTAATAATCTCTCACTGTTAAAATGAACCTACCCTTAAAATGATAGACTGTTCATATCTTTGTCAATGGGCAAACTTACAAAATCAGCAAGGGATCAAATATTTATTTCCTCCACTGTATTTGCATAGCAGCAAACAGAATGGGAATTGGGTGTGGTCATGAGTGGGGTTGTGGTTCATACATTCAAATTAAAATAGCCCTGAAGACAGTGCAGCTCTAGCTTGTGGCAGCTGTTAAGGTGTTGCTAAAAAATGAATGGGAGTCAATGGGAGGAACAATAAATGAGATGTTTGCTAAAAAAAAAAGAATGGGAGTCTACGGTAGGAACGATAAATGAGGTGTTGCTAAAAATGAATGGGGGTCTATGGGAGGAACGATAAATGAGGAGTTGCTAAACATGAATGGGAGTCTATGGGAGGAACGATAAATGAGGTGTTGCTAAAATAAATGGGAGTCTAGGGGAGGAACGATAAATGAGGTGTTGCTAAAAATGAATGGGGGTCTATGGGAGGAACGATAAATGAGGTGTTGCTAAAATAAATGGGGGTCTAGGGGAGGAACGATAAATGAGGTGTTGCTAAAAATGAATGGGGGTCTATGGGAGGAATGATAAATGAGGAGTTGCTAAACATGAATGGGAGTCTATGGAAGGAACGATAAATGAGGTGTTGCTAAAAATGAATGGGGGTCTATGGAAGGAACGATAAATGAGGTGTTGCTAAAAATGAATGGGAGGAACGATAAATGACACAAAGAAGTGAGAGTGAGTATGGCTGTGGATTAGAGTGGGGGGAGCTGCCCTGAATGAGTATATGCAGTTTGGTGGCTGGAGGTTAATGGAAACATTAGGGGGCCGGGGTGAACATGAATGTGACTATGGGAGGACCAAGACAAACAGACGAGTGCAGCTCAGACCAACATTGAATTTGTGCCTAGTGGTCTGCCCTGAGATGTCTATGTGAAGCGGTGTCTGCAAAGAAAGTGTCCAGAAGTTTGTGGACACTACTAATAGTTTGTGTCTCCTCTTTCCTCTGGTAACAGAGGGCTTTACACTAGATGTTGGTGCACTGTTGTGAGGATATGATTGCATTCAGCCAGAGGAGCATCAGTTAGATTAAATACCAAGGTTGGCTGATCAGTTCTGGATCACCCCAACTCATCCCAAAGGTACAGGATGAAGCTCATCACTCCAGAGAACACAATTTCACTTAGTCCACTCCTCGGGAGGGGGCTTAATCCCACTCTTCGATGCTTGCCATTAGGCATGGTGAACTGAGGCTCATGTGTGGCTGCTCCCAGAGCCTTCCATTCTATTGGCATTGCTTCTCAATGGAGATTATACAAGCTGTCGTGTGCACCTGTGTCAGAAATAGTTGCGCCTCACAGTAGCTGAATTCACCAATTAGAAAAGTGTCTGGATACTTTTGGACATGTAATGTATATTGACCCATGCCATGAGTCTAAGGACAATTAAATAAAGCTAATCCCAATTATAGCTAATTCTAATAATCCATCATAACAGGCCTAATCATCCTGCTGTGTGTTCACAGTACGCTCAGACTCACACATAAGAGCAATCAGGTCGGTCATGGCTTCATGAACAGAGCCTCCAAACACTCCAGAGTGCAGATCCTTATCACAGCACTCCACCTGAGGGCACAAACAGGAAAGCATTCCGGAGTCAGACCAAAATAAGGGATATGGCTGTCCAAGTGACACAGTGTTATGATCTATTAAACACCATACATCATAAAGCAAGGCCTAAGTAACACTGAGATATCCATAAACCTGTGGCACCATGATGATGACATACTGGCAGGGTGACCGTGGGAAGGTACACCATGTATAAAACCGGCACTGTCCCATACCATGGATCTGAAGCAACCTGGCCGTTACAGGAGCAGTGTCTAAGATTTAAGGGGGCTCTTTATAATAAGCGAAGCTAAAGGAAATCAGACAGTGTAAGCCGTTGGAAAGGCGGGAAGAGGGAGGTTCAGCTGGTGGCAATCTGCAACCTCAGTGCTACAGGGTCCTTTAAGAGATATTACACTTGGACAGCTTAAACCATTTCTAGGAATTCACCAAAAAGCACAAATCAGACATTTACAGTGTATTTACAGTGTTGGTACTACAGGGTTAATAAGCTACAGGGTTAATAAGCTCATCGGGCAAAAAGGCATCCACCAAATCTGGCCCAACTGACCAATTCTTAGATGCAAGAGTGTCTGAACATTGATGTGGCTACATCCAGAAACTTTTCCAGTCCATGTCAAATCCAGTCATAGCTGATACTGGTGCTCTTACCTACTTTTATTATCAATTATTAATTAATTAATTAATTGTATTCGGTAGTCCTGATTTATCTTATTTGTTGTATCATTTCCCAGATTTTATGTCTTCATAACACTTTATTTAATAATTACGTTTACGGTCATATGTATATATATATATATATATATATATCTTTGCCCTACTTTGAATCATAAATATGTACAGCTCTGGTTTAATTTTTAAGAGACCGCCTCAAAATGATCAGTATCTCTAGTCGTACAGGTTCTGGGTTTGTGTTGGACCAGAATTCCTCAGTTCTGTTTGATTCTCTACACTACTGGAAGCATGTCTCCCAAACTCCAGATCAGATATTGTATTAGATCTGTTTATTTAGAAAATCACTAATGACCTCCAGAAGCCTGTTTTTAGAACCATGCTCGCTGTGCGGTTCACCCCAACCGCTCGCCAGTCTCTCTGTAGGTCACTTGAGGTCATCTTACGGTGGGTAAGGGACATTGGAATGAGGTGGCTCTCATCACGGTCAGCAGAGAGTGGGTTTGGCCCTCTGCCAGTCTGTAGCTGTGTTGTCCTGTGTGTTTGCTGCTGGACCTTGTTCTTATGAACCAGACGCTCACTGTATCTGCCAGTAAAGCTAGAACCCAACCTTCGGTTCCTCACTAAGAACCTGCTGTACATGTGGAGATGCTGATTTAGGAAGGACCTGGAGGGGGCTCTTATTTATTTCCAGAGCTGTACGTTTGCTATTTTCGATCCCCTCTTTTTGTACAATGCTTAGTTTTGGTAAATGAGGGTCACCTCCAGTGTACTCCTAGTTTAAAGAAAGGTTGGTTAAGTGACTGATTGATTTTAACCTAAACTAATTCCACAAGAAAAACTCAAAATATGTACATAAATAAATGAATAAATAATAAATATCAATGTCTTAATAAGGTATTCAGTATTTCTGATGTTCTAAAAAGGGTACAACCTTGCTCTTCTAGTTCATAAGACATCGAACCAACAGGGTCATAAGGTCAACTCCTCCTCTCCAAATATGTGAACCCAAACTAATATGATATACTGAACAGAAGACCCATCTTCATCTGAACAGATGCTTATAGAGAGATGTATACAGAGATAACAGACAGCTCTTCAGACAGACCTTCCACTCACCTCTATAAAGAAGTAGCAGATTCCTCTCAGGCCGTAGGTGATGCAGGGCTTGCTCTTGCCCAGCCAGTAGTTGTCGGAGATGCAGACGTAATCCACGTCCTTAAAGAAGGAATCCTTACGGGAGAACACCAGCTCGTCCAAGCCCTCGGAGCCGGACTCCTCCATTCCCTCGAAGCAGAACTTGATGTTAATGGGAAGCTCCTGCAATGATGAAAATAGAAAGACCATTTAAGCCCCTTTATTTCAATAGTGAGGTGTAGCATCGGTCCTGGTTCCGGTCCACATAAGGAATAACATCACTGCAAGAATCGAGCACTGCATCATAAACCCAGAGATGACTTATCATATCCATGTTCTGTTAATGACTCTGTAGTTCTCCAGTTCCAGACTGTAGTCCATCTGTTTCTCTGTGTACTGTATTACCCTGTTCTTCAATGGGCAGGACCCCCACAGGACCACCACAGAGCAGGTATGATGTGGGTGGTGGATCATTCTCAGCACTGCAGTGACACTGACGTGGTGGTGGTGTGTTAGTGTGTGTGGTGCTGGTGTGAGTGGATCAGACACAGCAGTGCTGCTGGAGTGTTTAGGCACTGTGTCCACTCACTGTCCACTCTATTAGGTGTCTGTTGGTCCCACTTGAAAACTGTGGGACGAGTTCAGTGCGACAAAGAAGAAGTCCAACAGAGAGTTTTTTCCCCCCATTTGCTCCAGTAACAGCCTCTACTCTTCTGGGAAGGCTCTACACTAGATACAGGAAACCCTGCTGTGAGGATCTGATTGCATTCAGCCAGAGGAGCCTCAGTGAGTTCAGATACCAATATTGGATGACCAGTTCTGGATCACTTCAACTCATCCCAAAGGTAATGGAGGAAGCTCAACACAGCAAGGTCCCTGCTGGACTGAGAACCTATCCGGCCAACAGCGTCCTGCGGGCGTCATCCTGGGACCACCGAGGATGGACCCAGGACTAGAGGATGACCAACACAAACTGCGTCCTGGCAGAGAAACAGATGGACTACAGTCTGTAACTGTAGAAGTACAGAGGGCTCCTCTGATTCGATACCATTCACCATACATTTACATTTATGGCATTTAGCTGACGCTCTTATCCAGAGCGACTTACAAGGTTAATCATATCACAGGTGGGCCAGTGTAGTGTTAGGAGTCTTGCCCAAGGACTCTTATTGGTGTAGCACAGCGTAGTCACCCAGACTGGGATTCGAACCCCAGTCTCCCACATGTGGTGGTGGCTCTCTGGCGGGCAGTGGTGTTATCCGCTGAGCTACACCAACCATACTGGATCCAAATTCGGTCTGCTTTTGATATTTTGAATTTAGAAGAAGGAAAACGAGGCCCCCAGGAGCCGAGAGGCTGAAGAAGACCTAGAGCGAGGTATTGATTGGTTCTGATCGTTTACAAATGATGGTGATTAAACAGTGCAGCTGCATTAGATGCATTGTCACACCTGCACAGTGCACAACTGGTACAAACTTTCAAGTACTTACTTGTAATTAAAAAAAAAAGTCATTGCTCTTCTGGGTCTCCCGTGGACACCGCCAACCTCCCAAACTCCATTTACCCCAAGATGTGTTGCACTATCCCCAGCTGACATCACACACTACACGAGGTCAACCCAATTAATCACAGCTCCTAGCACGCCTGGTGACGGATACTGCTCTTGTTCCACATGCCACTCATCACCCAGTCTGCCTTATAAACCCCTTTACACATTCATACACATTGGCTGAAGTTTGCCAGACCTGGTGTTTGGCAACTACTGCTATTTCGTCTCTGTGTTCTTTTGCTCATATCTCTCCGGGTCTTTACATCCTTCTCTTCTATTTGACTCACCTCTTTTTTGCTCATCCCCTGCTTTTTTATTCTTGTTGCGTTGATTGGTTTTGGACTTCCTGGTTTTCATACCTGCTGCCAGGTCTCTCTCGTTCTACGACTCCCTTCCATTACCCCTTTTGTTATGATTGCCGTGGATTGATTGCTGTTGTGCAACTTAGATCACACAATGTAAACCTCCTTTGGCTCTATATGTAGGCTCATGCACATTGGCCGTCGAGCCCAGTTTCTTTGTCCCTGACACATAAAACAACACAATCTAACCATATTCGTTGTTAGTATTGTTGTTATGTTATTAATTGAATAGTGTTCACTGAGGGCTGAAGACCCTGAGAAAAATGGCATTTATCTGAGCAGCAGTGGGTCTGAAACTAGTGCAAAGAGAAGGGGAAAAAAAATCATGAGACTTACTCTAATTAATGAAGAGTACAAAGTGCATTGCCAAAGATGCTACCATGATTCTGAATATGTTTATTATGTTACTTAAAAACATTAATGACACTGAATTATATGTATTATGGCCATTGTCCAACTTTTTAAAAGAGATTTTGCCCAAGCCTCTGCTTGTTTTTTTTTTATATGAGTGTAAATTCTCCTTTTTTACAATACTTATAAAAATCACTTCATACTATTAGGCACTCTTGTGCTTTAATCTCCCTGGTACTATTCCTCAATCCCTAATTTTTGTACAAACAGGCAAACAAAAATTACACCAAGAAGGCATATTTTTTTTACTTTTAGTTTAACCAGGCAGGTACTAAACCGGCAAGTCATTAAGAACATACTTCTTATGTTTAGCAAAGGTGGCCTATGTGCATAGTGTATAACACACCATGATTTTTTGTGGGCAATAGGCTGCTTCAAGTGCCTATTCGGAGTAATAATGTAATTAGTCTTGAGAGCACAGACGCATTCAGGTTCCCACAGCGAGTGAAAGACATGTTGACTGAGGATGAGTGTTATGATGATGTCAGTCCTTTTGTCACTGCAGGCGGCTGACAGTGAAGTCAGCTACATTCCCATACCTGTCAGATCCATATGAATTCCTGGCTTACCAGGTGCTGACATGTGCTTAGGTGAAGAGTGAAGGATACATTCATGAGAGATAATTGGTTGCGCTTGGAGGGAACATGATTAAAACTTGAACAGAGCAGTGGAACAGTGGGTCTGACACCCTTATTCATGATAGTGAAACATACCTAACATCTTGTACATATGAAATTGAATAGTGTAGAGCAGTACAATCCAAATAAGGGGTTGTCTTTCAGCCTGAACTACAACTGTACTCCCTCTGAAAAAATTGGAATTAATTATAAAAAAAATGTTATTGTACAAAGCTTATCAACTACCACCAATGTTTTTGAGTGTAATTGGTATAGGAGCTAAAGTTATTTTTAGTGCATAATTATCCTACATTACTCCCTTGCTAATGAAACTAGGTGAAACCACAAACCAGCACAGCGTGTGTGGCTGGTTTCTGTGGGATAAATGACTTGCCTGGGCCTCCTAAATTTAAGAATGTTCTCTTGCCGTGTTTGTTCCCCAGTTGCTTGGGCTGCACGTTACCTTTTACACAAAAGTGGCTGCAGCTTATGCCATAAAGCTGCTGTTTAACATTCCAGCCCCACATACAGAGGAGGACAGTCTCATCCCTGTGTAGGAAGTGGGCGTTGACCTTTTAGCCCAGCTCTGCTGAGAGGAAAGACCTTAAAACTGGATTTACCCTCACATACCACACTCTACAAGCGTGCCAACTCACTCATGGAAATAGACATCCAGCTTTCTTTATAAACCCACATCTTTGCCATTAAGTTGGTCACAACACTCTTCGGTACTTGACCTAACAACTAGCTGCCTCCAGCCAAAAGCCTTTCAAAGAATAGTTTAAAAGAGAAAAGTAGTCGAATCTGCCAAAGACATTTCGGACTTTAATGTCTAAAGTTACACGGTTTTTCTGATTACTACCCAAACATATTGGGTGTTGAGAAATGGGCTGTTGTTTTATTGAAGGGCAGGATGTTTCATAATACAGTAACCATGTTAAGCCTTTATAAGCACTCACATAATGCCTTTTGAAAGCAGCTGATGAATTAAATTACAGCTAATGAAGTAATGAGTTGCTTATACACTGCCAATTATCCTTTTACGAAACATGCCTAAATCATGCACATGCGCCTCAAAACATGTTAAAATTGCTACAAAGCTTCCAGTGCATCCAAAAGGCTGAGTGAACAGTTCACACGAGCGAGCTTTATTAGTAATGCAGGAGGTGGGGCCTTAGCCTTTCGTTCTTTTTTTTCCAATGTCCTCCAATCTCACAAAGGTATGACAACACGGGTAAGAATGCTTGTGAAAACAAATTAAGGAAATCTTCGTGTCTCATTGAAAAATACAATTAAAAATTCCTTTTTTGAATTGTGTGACAAAGTAAGACAAAAGTTCAAGGAATGCGAAACCATTGGTTTTTAATAAATGAAATTTTATTTTACATTTTTTGTTGTCCCTCCGGGTTTCCGCACAGGGGTGTTCTACGAACTCAGATCCAGTGGCTATGAAGGCCTTTGGGTCCATGGCTATTTAAAAACACTGAAAAACACAAACTCATTGTGAATGTTTCATGTAAACCAGATCAACTTTAGTGTTTGTGACTTTTAGTTCGTATTACTTGGGTCCAAAGGTTGATACACGCCATTTGTGTGCCTTCCAGCAAACAAAAAAAAAAAAATTTCCCAAACAAAAAAATAATTCCTTCAGCAGGCTACTTGTTCACACTCTTAAACTGTTCTGATGTTGGTGAGCACCGACCCACTACCGCAAACAATTTTCCCT